>JAAGNO010012710.1:43732-65380 GCA_033439905.1 Ceryle rudis | reverse complement strand
AATTGCATTCCTTCTTTTCCTTCTTTAACATAACAATATAGTATATTGTCCTCCACACTGTTTCAATTCTACTTAGATTTTATTATTGCATTTTACTTAAAGTTAAGCTGGAGTTGAATACTGATACCTGGAAATGAAAGGCTGATGTATTCCCACTGCAACATCCAGCCCACCTTTCCAGCCCTAGTATCAGCTGTAACAATACCAGATTTTCAAGTAACCTTGCAATTCAGAAAAGTTCTGTAGAGAAAAGCATTTTCAAATTAACCTTTGAAATAATGGCTGCTCACAGCCTTTCCCCAACTTGACTCATGGAGCAAGCCCATCTCCTCTGAAATTCTATTAAAAATGCTAGCAAAATAAACCCATTACAGCTGTAACAGCTCAAATTAATGTCAACATGTCAGGACATATGTCTAATTTCAGTTTGGAGACTTGAAGATTGGAATCCTCATTATGGGCACCATCAGCTGTTTCCAAACAGCCTTCAGGTCTAGAGAGATTCATTTTAAATGAGGAACATCAAGGCAGAGCACACAGAACTGTTCAGATGGTGCTTTAATTTCCGTCAGTTTGCCACGGCTGTATTATCCTCACTGTGGATTCAATCATTTTCCTCAAGCTTGCTACTGATGCAGTTTCATAGGCCTTTCCACACATCATTCTTCTCCATGGGAGACAGCAAGGGAAAACACACGGTGTGGCCTTCAGGTGGGATTGATGGGGGATGAGGACCTCAGCAAAATGAAACAAGGTGCCCACTCTGCCCAGCCATGTGAGAGCTATTAGAAATCCATGCCCATCTCCTAAACTGGTGGCTGTAAGGATCCAGCACAATGGGACCACTGGTGAGGGCTGCCTGCGCCTAAATGAAACTGAAAATTGAACCAAAAGTATTAAACCACTCACATTGTGTGTGCTCCAGTGAAAAACTAGAACACTAATCTATATGCATATTGACTCTGGTACACAGAAAGGGAGGATTGAACTTGTATTATAACAGTATTCAGAAACTCCAGTTGGTATCGAAAGCCTTTGCATTGGATGATATATAAACGCAAGGCAGCAGACAGGTCTTTTCACAGCTTTCCTGCCATTTAGCTTCAGATGACACAAAGGAACAGAACAAACAGGAAGGGAGATGGATGGGAGTGATGTGAGATCACAGAGCTATGCGTAACCTAAGCATATGCACGACCTGATTCTTCAGACAGCCTGCTTATAATCACTGCTTATCTTTTCTCTACTGTCTGTTCTGAATTTTAGAAGTATTTTTTGCCAATTTCTCCTTCTTGATGTGCAACCGCCAAAAAAAGAAAATAAATAAATATATTCTCACTCATCCTCTGCTCCCATTATCACTCACTGCTTTCAGGAAAAGCCTTGTTTTTTCCAAGGTTATACACATTTGAAGCTTCTGAATATAGGTTTTGAAATTTCTTACCGCTGAACCTCTGTATTCTCGAACAAAATAGTGCTGCTCAGTTTTGTTTTGTCAACTTCAAAAATGAAAAAAAATAAATAAATTAAATCCTGACCTTTTGACACAACGGAGGCATGAGGATGGGCTCCAATGTTTGCAAAACTTCCGGGATTCTGTCAAAACTAATATTTCTCGTTCTCAGCAACATTTCAGTTATTCGGTGCAAACCCAAGAAATGCTGATGAGTGCAAAATGAACCTCAGTCGAAACTTCTCACAAGGAAGAAAAGCTTCTGTACAAATCTTGGAATAAAGACCATCGAGACTGTCTGCATGCATGCTAGGGGAAAGAATTATATACTGTACATTAAGAAAAAAAGAGGATATCTAAAGCCTTCACCTGGCCCATCAATCGTACTGGAAAGCTGCTTAGCTATAGACATAGAGTTTGCTTGGGAGTAGAACAACAGATCCCCATCAAAGCTTGGAAACCATCAGGACCATCTCCAAGCACTCCAGAAGCTCTATGGTGTGAGTGCACGTGTGCACACACATACACATCTGTGCACATCTGCACACAGATATAAAAATGCCAAGGGTCAATGGAAGACAAAGACATGTTCAGTCTTAAAATGTCTCCATTGGATTGTTCGGCTCAAGCTCTAAGGTGACGACGGCTGTTGATTACCCACCGGTTAGTTGGTGGCGAAGGGAATATTCATAGCTCAAAAAAGCAGAGTGACCTGCATCCAGTACACTTTCCACTGCAGTTCTGTAGGCAATGAATGGAATAGACTGAGGGGATTTAATTGGGATTTAAGGAGAAATTACCCACAATGTCTGGCTTGAAAAACATTTTCTGAAGCAGCTCCAAAGGCTTCTTAAGAGCAAGCCATCAGAGACAAATTAATGGGTAAGCTTCACGTGAGATGGTCGAAGTACATGATAAATGCAATTAATAAGGCACTAGATTAGATTTTCACATTCAATTCTGGACAACAGATAAAGTAGGAAACTGCTCTTCTGTGGCAGGAGCAGAGCAGCAAACAGGGGGCAGTTGCAATTCTTTTCCTCACCTTGCTCCTGGAGATAAGCAAAGGACTGAAATCTTTCCCTGGATATACTGTCATCTCTTGACTCGCCCCTGCACCAGCCCCACTCCCTTGGTGATGGCTTGGGGTGGGGGGGAGAAACTGTAGTCCAGCCTACTCCTGCTTTTCTCCAAGCCTTTTTCACTTTCCCAACAAGTCATCTGCAGCTAGAGAAAGTCAAACAACCCAGGCAAATACCTGTTCTTGCCATCCATACTCAGGGCTGAGCAGTCACAAACCTGAATGTCTCAAAAGCTTTTGCCTTCTTCTTGGACTTTTTCCTCGTGTCACCTTTTTTATTCACAGATACTAATAAACCTAATAGGAGTCATTTCAACTGAACATGACCTAGAGCAGGACTATTATATTTACTACCATCAGCAAACACTCATCAGGTGAAAAGTAGGCTGGGGAGGAAAAATAGGTGAGGGAGTAAGAGTTAAAATAGGCTGGAGGTGAAAAAAATGGGCCATCTGCCTGATTTCATCTTTTATGCCAGGTAACCAGGAGTTTTGCATGTGCTGTACATGATTAAGGTGAAAAGGGTTGTGCTGAATATAAAACTGCCCTGAACACTTTGGCTGAAGGCAAAGGTATCACTTCTCATCAAAACCTTGCCCAGATTTGGCGAGGGAGTGAATTAAAGGCATAGGCTGGTTCTTCACCAGGGGAGTTCGCAAACTCAAACTGCACGTGCTTACGCTGACAGGATCAGTGCCAGCGGGAGAAGAGTGGGCAGTTCACATCACGGACTGCCTCAGAAGCCCTGTGTCTGCTCTTCATTAATATCTGAAGCACAAATGTACTTTTCATGGTTCAGAATGCAATCCAATCCTGCACACAGCACTTCAAACCCGAATTCAGAAACGTACCAACATTTCAAATCCTTTGAAAGTCACTGTAGTGTTCTGACAGATCCCTGTAAACAGTGTGGTCATTGCACAGTTACCTCGGGCTATCTTTTAAGCCCTTTAATGTAATATTTAGACCAATGTTGTTATTAGATTTTCCCTGGATGAAAGGATCTATAAACATAAATGCCAGTTGCTAATTCTTGCTAGTACAAAATAATAGTATTAGTACATCACACAATAAGAAAAAAATTAAGCTGGTAATTTATACTGCTGAATTAGATACACTAACAAAAGAGAGAGGCAATTATATACCACAGTAAAATCTTCAGTGCACAGACTTAAGCATTCCTCAGTCTTTAGTGTTCAATTAGGGTGAAATTTACTTTCAATACAAGACATAATGCCAAGGGCTCTCACACCCTCAGTAAAAATACAGGACTTCATCTCATCTGCCTCCGTGCAAAGTCTTTTTTATTCTGGCAAAGCTCAAGGTTTAGCTCTAAAGAACAATTTGATTTGCATTACACATTGCACTAACAGGCTGCAGTGCACAGATTTGTCTGCGGAAAGAATATATTCTAATAGGTCTGATGATCTGTCTTTATAGTACCATTTGATTAACAACAAATTTCTTCACTTGGCAGCTGTATTCCTTAATCGGGTATTCACTAAGCAATAGCATATAAATATGTATAAACGTCAGATTTATGGATCAGAGACGACAATAATTTCATTTGAAGAAAGGTGGATTGTCTATACTTCTAATTAGTTTCCCTTAAACAGGCTCATCATATGTACACATTTGTACATGTCTAGGGCCTGATTTTCAGAGCCAAGGGTGCGTGTCTGACTGGGCAGCATTCCCTTCCCCGGGAGCCTAATTAGAGTCCTTTGACAAGTCCTTTCAGTCCTATTGCTTGACGGTATTGGGTGCCACACAAACATTTCCTTGTGTTAAATGGTTTTATAGGGAGTTCATTTCCAAGACTGTGCAATTCACGTATTTGCACGTACACAGCACTGCAGACTGCACCTGACCGGTCTCTGCATGTCATTCCATTACCGGGACACACAAAACCAGGTGCTGGCAATGCATATGCACTGGCAAATGGCAGAAAAAGAAATTACTGAAGAGAGTATCTTCAGTCAAATGGATCCTCATTGTGATAATAATGGAAGATTATTATAATTGCCAGGGAGAAATATTCTGTCTGTGGAATTCAACCCTGGCTTTTAAGGTAGGTTATAGACTAAGTTGACAAAAGTGCTTTTACCTTTCTTTTTTGAACAGATTCCCTAGCAGCCACTTTTATACTTCATGGGATGCTGGAAAAAAAAAAAAAAAAAAAAAGTGGATCTGAAATAATTCTTGGTTTATCAGTTCTAAGTACTGTTATTTTGAAATCTGTACAGAAGGTAACAGGACTGGAGCTGTCAGACCCCAATTAAAGTAAAAACTAAACTGTCACTGAAGACATAGGCAGTTTGCACAGTTAGTAGCCTCTACTTTGGTGCACTACAGGTATCCAAGTTGAAATTTAGAGCACCTACATTTAGAAGCTAAAATTATCTACCAAGAACAACAGATACCTGCAGAGGACTGTTCAGAGTAGCTACATTACAAACCTAAAGAGGCATGAATATCCTCAAAATTATCCAGTTCATCACCCTTTGTCTAAGTAACTTTTACATTAGACTTCAGATTTTCTGGGAAACTTGGAAGAGACCTGGAGACTGGAAAGGAACCTCAACCCTGTGGGAGTCCTTCCCTGGAGGGGGAACACATAACACATAGCAAGTCTCAGTTGTGTGGCTGCTGCCTGGCTGACCCCAGCTCTCCCGTGCACCAGCACGTGCAATCCCCGTCACCAGTCTGGTTACCCTCTAACCAAACAGCTGAATGACTCTTCAGGAGATCGCTGGGAATTAGGACAGAGAGGAACTGGAATTAGGAGAAATGTAAAGCCATGAATGCATTGTCCTCAGAGGTGTGCTCTCACCAAAGCAGGTTTTGTTTCCCAGAGACCAGATTGAAGCCTTCAGCTGCTGCTTTCAGCCCTGCACAGTGGTGGAGGTAACAGGCTGACAGAAAGCATGGCAGATTCATGCCACCTATTTTATTTCTATGAAGTACTAGGCACAAAAAGCCCCCCCCTCAAAAAAAAACCCTAAGAACAAACATACAATCTCTGCTGCTCAGAAGTCTTACCCCAGCATGCTAAACTCTTAACTGTGTGTTGCAAACACCCTGTGTGCTGAGCCACATCTTTGCATCTTAACTGAGTAATTTTCGTATAGCACATCACACACCCAGTAGTTCTTTACAGATCATCTGTGCCGCTGCATGAACTGGTATGAATCTGAAGCAAGTTTCCACAGGCAAAAGGAGTACCAGCAAGATTTTCCCTGTAATTCCAGATAGAACTGGCCTCTGTTCATGGAGCAGAAAGGATTAAAGGTCCAGTGCAGATTCCCTGACTGTGCTGTCCAAACATGTTATACAGATGGAGACCATGCTCTTCATCCTGCTTTCATTTCTCGCTGGAATAATTTCAATAAACTACAGAAAAGTACATACAGAAAATTCTCAGAGATCTTAACCATGCTCCTGCACCATTCTGGTGTATCCAGCTGCGGGGGTGTTGTGCACATGAAGGGGAAGCAAATTTTGCTACACAGAAGTAATCTGTAAATAAATGAATAGCTAAAAATCATTCTTCACACAGTTCCAACTGAATAGAAATTTGGACTGGTTTGGGGGTTTTGTTTTGTTTTTTTGGTTGTTTGGTTTTTGTGTTTTGTTTTGTTGTTTTGGTTTTTTTTTTATTAAGTTACTGATCTATTGTCTTTCAAAAATGTAATGAGCGTAGGGAGACTGATCCATTGCCATTTAATATACAGCATACAGTTGTATTTGAGATGGATATGAAAGTAATAGTTCCGTGCAATATTTAAGTCTACCGAGCCCTGCAGGTCCCCTCTACTAATATCACTTGATTTATCAAATCTGATTTGGGATTTATAGCCTATATAGAGAGAGTTCTTAAATTCCTAATCCATTTGGCAACAAGTATCTTCTCTGCTTTACTACTTCATCTTCCTTACTCACTGATCTGAAGGGTTGGAGTTCTAAACTCATTTAGCAAGGACAAAAAAAAAAAAAAAAAGGATTTTATTACGTTTTGACAATTATGTATGTCCTGATCCAGAGAGTAAATAAAGTGTGAGTGCCTATTTGCTGTGCTACTAAATGCAGGCCACCAAAATGATGCCCTGTGATAGAAGATGTACAAGACATGCTGCTGAATATACAGAATTGGAACCAATTTGTCACTCATGAAAGTAAGAGTTCCAGCAGCAATTATCAAGCAGCTGAAATTGCACACTTTTAATAGTTGAAATTTTGTTAAGACATCCCCCTTCCTAGGGATATTTCATAGTTAGGTGCTGAAAAGAACTGTCTCCTTTTACCCAAATGTGTGCTTTCAACCCCAGGTTTGAAAGGCATTCTGACCTGCAGGCTGGGTTGCTGAAGGTTAATGTCAGCCCACTATTAAGGGCTGGGGATGAATTTTATCTTATACAACACTGAATCAGTCATTCAATTTTGCCTAGCCTGTACTTTTCTGCAACAAAGAGGTTTCTGCTACAAGTTGTTCCCAGCCTTGTAAGAGCCCCATTAGATATCTAGTCCATGCCCTTGAATGCAGTCACTCCAACGTGGCTTCTGCTGCCTTGTCCTGCCTGATCTAACCATGCAGAATCACGATGCTTGTTCTGCCATCCTTGAGACACTCTCCCGTCATCCAAATGCTTTTTTTAAAGCAACCTTCTAACGCTGACTCGATTTTTTTGAGCTTGAAATGGACTGTTCTTGAGCAAGTGGATGTCTGGCCCGCTGTCTTTCAGTTAATGACTTCAAAAATCCAATAAACAGAGCAGCCCAAATTACAAATACAAAATAAAAAGTACCAGACTCTTTATTTCTTGCTCAAAGGCAAATTGTGTGACTTTAATTTAACAGAAAATGATCAGCTTTATGACTGGATGTGTTGCAAATAAACTGACAACCTTTATACAATACAATTACTTTATTTTATATGATATTATTATTATCTGAGCCATCTGACACTCTCATGGCTCATAGAAAAATTCCTATTTTAGTGTAACTCTGTGCTTAAATAGATTTCTTTGTACTACATGAAATAACCCCCTCCTCTCACCTTAGCATTCACAGCCTCTAAAATATACAGAGCTCTTCCATATCCCTTGCATTTGTCATCTTGGTCAAAGGAAGGGTTTCCCATGATTGGAATGAGTGTTGGAACATCCAAAAAGTGAAACTAGGAAAAGAACAAAACCCCAGGGAAAAAAAAGGAAGGGTTTCCTTAAGAAAACTGAAATTTTTAAAAAAAAAAAAAAAAAAAAAAGAAAAGAAAAGAAAAGGAGTATTTTTCTGGATAGACAATCATGGCAACTCAGCTATTTTGCTTCTAGTCCCTAAACAAATGCATTCAAGTGGCTGGCATTGAGTGGCCCAGTGCCAGGCCAGGCAGATATACCCATTCATTATCATCTTCCCTTGCTACATGCCATATATTTAATTCTTCTGATCCTTTCTCTCAAATCTCTCCTCAACCCTGGGATCCTGTTAGCAGCTCTTCCCCGTGTTCAGTACAAATCCCTCAAGAAAACAGGCAAGTAACTGCCATTATGTTTTACAATTACTTAAAAGCAAGAAAATTTTCCCCGCTGCGTTAATTCATTCTTTGCCATGTGGCAAAAGACAGTCTCTCTCTCCATCTCGCTGCCCTGCAGCCCACGATTTGAATGCAGCAGAAGGGGACAAGGCTAACTTTGATTCAACATGGCACAAAATTTACAAGTGGCTTCAATTTCCAGCACCTCCCCATAGCCGCATCCTCGCTCACTGCGCGCGGCTGGAGCATGGAGCTGGGTCTCTCTGCAGCTGTAATCCCCCGGGGACCAGAGCTTGCAGATAAAGGTACATTTGTGCTCTGGTTTCTTTTATCTTCACTCTGACAATGAATCATTCAAATCATGAGGTAACGAGGCAGGCAGAGTCAAACAAGTTGCATTCAATCAAGCATCCAGATTTGGTGGCACGATTCCTGGCACAAGGATCACATGCACCTGCTTTGAAGGACCTGCACTGGTTTTCTCATCACTGCTGAAGATGTTGTCTGCCCTGTCAAGAATCGCACCTCTCTAGCTGTTCATCCTCCAAGCACGTGGGGAAGACATATAGCAACTCACAGTTTAACTCTTCCACCCCAGGACTACCTCCATGTGCTTCACAGTCTAACCTGATGCTGGGGTTGGATGTAGAGAAGGAGTCAGAAAATACAGAGTAGATGACAACTGCCACCTCCAAGGAATGTGGTGGGAGTTGGAGGAGGCACTGGAGGGATGAGGCCCGAGCAGGGGTTCCTGCCATTGCTGTATGGAAGAAAACCAACTCCGTAGGCCCATCAAATTATTGGTGTCACATTGGCAGGAAGCTGTGACTAAAGCAGCCCTTCTCTAACCACATAGTGTGTGTCAGGATGTACAGTCACCTGTTTCTTCTCTATTAGCAGGACTGAAAATTCCTGTGTTCTTTACAGCACATATCTCTCTCCAGCTGCTTGCAGAATGTGATACAAAGCATTTAGCCATGTATCTAAAACCTATTTTCTCCTGAGAATGTGTGGAAAACACTTTGCTTTTTTGGCAATAAGTGCATTGCTGCTGTAAACAAGATTTTTCTGAGCTCTTTTTAATGAATATAATTAAGAACACATTATAAAACAGATTATTAGCAGTAAACAGCAAGTAGTAAAGCCCATCTATATAGTGTCACAGCATTATTAGTTTCCTTCTACTAGAACTGCAGACACATACACCCTGGCCAGTCCCTTAACACCCTGAATTCTTTATATTTGGTCACAATTCTTTAAAACATATTAAGCAGAGGTCTATGCTTTAAGAATAGTAAATGCTATTTACTCTTTAATGCAATAGGGTGAAAAAATAAACAATTTTTTTTTTAATACCTAGAGTGTTAAATGGCAAAAACAGGAAAAAAAAAGGGTCCCAAAAAAGTGATCTAAGCCATCAGCATTTGGGGATCTTATGAATAAAATAAACATTAAATTAAAGGGAAGGCAATCAAGTATGGTGACATCGGATAGAAAGATGTGAAGAGGAAGAACTCTGTTTACCATAACAGCAAATCTTCTTGTTTTCTGGCTATCACCACTTGGCTCCTCTTTATTCCCCCACCTTCTTAGGCTCATTTACTATGGAAACAAGGCTCATGTGATCTGCTGTCTTCCTCATTCCTTTCACCTCACCACAGCTTCTAAGCCTGTCGGTCTTTCTTGATAAAATTTGACAGAACGGTAGAAAGCTCAAAGACAACTGAATCCTTAAGTCTTGTGAGGATAGGCAGCTGGGAGAAAGGGAAACAGAAACACACTCATATCCCCTATAAACACCCGTCACGGGGCGACAGGCTGTGTTATAAGCTACTGCTACTGGACATGAGGGACTAATTTTAAAATAAAGGTCTTAAATATGCAAGAGTTTCCACTGGGACCTTCCTGGGTAGAAAATTCAGTCAGCCACTGGACACACATCCATAGAAAACAAGGCTTCATTAAGCTTCACACCTCACAGATGTACTTGTAGTTTCTATTCTCCTTTTCCATCTGAATTAGTATGGGGGGTTGGGGGGAAGAAGAAGTAGTAAAAAAATAAAATGAAAAGACAATGTCAGCCAGGTAAGACTTCACTATCTCTTTTGCAGCACTGCTGTGTTTGCTACTGGAAATGAAGCTAAAAGCAAAGCCTCCAGTATCACCACACCAGTGCTAGAGAAGCTGATCAGATCACAGGCTATCTCTGTCTCTCTACTAGTATGACTGCCAGGAAAATCGTCTCCCACAAAAGACAAAGGATGCATCTTTTCTTTGCTAATCTCTTCTTGCTTCTGCTGTAAGCGTCTGGGGTTTTTATCTTCCCCACCCTAGGAATTAGAATTAGATTTCAACGGGAACAATAGCAGCAGAGTAACATCAGCTCCATTATCTCTACTAACTGCTCTTTTCTTCCAAATATGTTTGGTGGGGTTTTTTTTGGCACCACCTGAAAAATTCTCTAAAACTGGGTTTTCCTCAGAAAAAGCTCTCTCAATAGCTAAAGGAAAAAGGATTAAGGGATATTGTTAAAATGAAAGCCCTACTTAATACCAAACGTCTTCAATTCTTTAACTATTTTTCCTTTCCCTGTATCTCTAATGAAAGGTTAAAAAGATCTTTAAGGCTGATTGTTGCCATGGGACTAAGTAGCCTGGAGTCTATTAATTCAACTCCCAATAGTTTGTTTAACTAGTTAGTGTGCAACACTAACAGGGTCATGCTGACATCCTTATGTCAGACCTCTTTTCAAGTGAAGTAATTGGGCTATTCCTGATGGCTTATAATTAAATTTAAGTTGAAGTTCACAGGTAAAATTTCTGCATATTACCCTCTGTCAAGGCAGTTGGCATTCTGAATCCTGAAAATTTAAATTCAAGAGAAATGAGGATACAGTAGGTCTCATGATTAAGTCAAACTTCTGCTAATTTAAGGCCTGATTCAAAGCATATTTTTAAAGCTGAAGATTGACATTATTTGCTTTCCAAGGGTAGTGGGGTAAGGTAAAGTAAGGCCTATGATCATGCTAGGTCTGGAGTTCCATCACCTTTCATTCTTACTTTAAATGTTTTCAAACCTTTCTTAAACTATGACCAACAATTTTGTTTCCTCTTTTGAATGAGTCCTTGTACCTTTTCACCTCAACAATGATCTGCTGAGGAGTCTTAAATGATAAACTATCAGATGATAGATAAATTCAATCTTGTATTCCAACTATACTTATGCTAAAACAAATCTACTCTGTAAGATCTGCTCTGTGCTACCACGAGTGACATGAAAAGAAACTACCTCTAGGTAAAAGAAGAAAACTTGACCACTTTATAGATGCTAGATGTGCACATCAGGAACATAGAGGCACACGGAAGCGCAAAATACTTTTAGTACAAGTCTTCATTTGATTTGTAACTGTTGGGCTGGAGGCTCATTCTAAAGTCTAAATGAGAGCGCTTAGGAAAAGGGGTTACTTCTTTGGTTTCAATTTTCTCTGGTGGTTTGACCTTTGCCATTTAGAAAAATTCATAGATAGCATAAATACTTCCTACAAACAGGGTAAGCATACTTATGAGAACTGTGTAGAAAACAATTGTAATTAACTCTGCCCTTGTAAATAACTCGTGAAAATGAAGTTGAATACATGTAGCTGTCAACAACTGCATAACCATGAACAAAGCAATGCAATCTTGCATTTAGAAAATTTCTGTAAATGTAAAGCACAGAAAAGTAAGTCACTTCTGTAAGACACTATAAAGAATATTAGAACTAAGCAATGCAGAACTTCCTAACATTGAAAAATAACTAAATGAAAGCTCCCAGTTTAAATGAGTCGGTAGAGTCAACAACTGTGAGGTGAGCTGAGCTGAGCTTCCAGCCCTTCTAGCCTCCCCATAGTGCTCCCTGCTCCGTAGAGGGTTTTTTTTTTCCAACAATGGTATTAAGCCATTAACTCCCATTTTAAACCAAATGAGAATAGGCAGAATTTCAGCCAGGATCCTCCACAACAGACCTCCCCTGTGTGATTAATGAGGTATTGAGGAAGATGAATGCACATAAGCTGAGTAAAGCGAGCACCACCTTGGAGAAAGCTTTTGATGGGAGGAAATTGCTCTGTATTAAGAGCTCTCTGGAGCCAAGGCAGAGACAAAAGTTACATTCAGTTCTCTGTAAATGAGTTCTGCTTTCTGTCTTCACAACTTTAACTAAACTGAAGAAAATGGCTGAACAGGAAGACTTGGTTGCTCTTGAGACTCCATAATTTGCTTGATGAATGCTTTAAAAAGAGATGGGCTGGAAAAGAAGATCATTGAATTTAAGCAAAATACAGTAGTCACATCACTTCTGGTATCAAGAGGCAAGGCACATGATTCAAAGATGAGAAAAGAGCTCAGCTGTAAAGGTAGGAAGCTGGAACAGAATGAGCAAACGTTTCATGAAGAACATGGTCCTCAGTGTAGAACGAATACTGCCTGTCTCAGGAGAACAAGAAACAATTCAAGTATTGTTCATTAGATGGCCAATTGCAGCAGATATTTGCAAGACAAGAGGAAGAAAGGAGATGAATTGTCTTACTCAAGGCAGGGGATGTGATGAAAAAATGAAAAATGCTCCATTTGGTGCAAGAGCCCTTGGATCAAGAGACCGCCATGGAGTTTGTGGGTCCTTCCTCTCCTCTTTCCTTTAGTTCCTCAAGTTCTTAGTCCTTCCCCTCCCTTCAATCTGGAAATTTCTAAGTTTTGTACACTAACTCCTACCATGAAGAATTTTTTACTACCCAGTGTTGAGGACCGTTTTGCTGTGAGCATAACAATCTTTGCAACTTCTGTTTTGGAATTACTGCTGAAGTTTTTTGTTGTGGGGGTTCAGTTTTGGGGGTTTTTTTTCCTCCCTTTAGTACTGTTTTTAATCAAGCTTGAAATTCTCTTCCTTTAAAGAAGCCTTTAAAATCTTCTCATTTTCTCTGGATAATACATCTCTGAACTACATTGTTATACTCTAAGAAAAGGACTATTTTCTGTCACTTGGAAACCCACGCCTCATTTTGAACTGAAATAAACCCACTAATAAAATTAATAAGAAGCACTATTCCTCTGGAGAGAGTCAGGGAAAATATGATGGGTTATAAACTGAACCACAGGTTCCAATAATGCAGAACAGGCAATACTGAGGAACAAGACCTCCACTAGCTGGGATATGGCAGAAGGTCGGGAAATTACTGCAGGAACACACCACAGATAAGGGCAAAATATAAATGAAGGGTGGATAACAAAGGAAAAACATTGTAAGCACATTGAAATTCTTGCAGAGGATCTGCAAGGATCCTTAAGATCCTTGACTATTGTTCAAGATCGAAGCTTCAGGTTTTAGACGAGCTAAAATTGCTATTGTGTGCACATCCTTTTGGGGCACCCTGTTAGCAATGCCTTGTTTCCAGAAGAATAAAGTGCACACGGATGCTGTTAGAGTTGATTATTTAACAGCAGTGAAATTCAGGCTGAAGTGTTGGGTGCACAACTAGCAAGACACCTAAATTACCGGCCCTGGATGAAAATTGGGGTATCGCTTCTGCCTGAGTCTCCTTTCAAGCTTTTCTGTAAAATAGAGATAGTTATGGCAATTTCCTAAGTGTGAAGGGAGGGTCAGGTAGTGTCAGCAAGGTATTTTAGATTTGTAAAATGCTATTCGTGCCAAAAGTTAATGTCAGATGCTCGCAGTAAAAGTGCAGGGCATGTCTAATGGAAGGAATATTAGACAACAGACAGTGGACTTTGTTTTATAATTTTTGTAACTGAGAGATGAACTGACAGAAGCTGACAGTGATGAAGAAAAGGTACTGCTCTGGAAATTGGCCAGCTTGGCTGAAGCTATCAACAGAAAGGTAACAGATGCAGTATTTCAGTAACAGGCCATAAGAAAATACAGCTAGTGCCTACAGTAAGACACCAACACTCTTTTGGAAGACCAAGAACTACAAAATATTAGTTAAGCTACAAAAGGAGGCCCAATTTGACGATCACAATAAACTAATGTTTACTAAGTCACTAACGTTAGTTTCCGTCTTGAATTCCACTCAACTTTGGTGGACTTGATGTGTGAGTGCTGTTAACCCAGCTGTAAAAAAGCAGCAGTGCTGTAACAAGCCTGGCACTGTCTGTGCTGCTGGGAACCCTTGGTAAGTTTATGACATATAGCATATAAAAAAAAAGAAGGCCAGAACTCATGGCCTCCTATTCCACAGAGCTGGTTCTCTCTGCTTTGGCTGTCTACAAAATCGGAGAAACCACAATCCTCTGGCAGCTCTGAGTCCATCCAACAGGAGAGCCATGTTCATGATACTCAGGATGAGATGATTTACCTTGCACTACAAAAGTGTTATGATGTCTCTCAATGTTTTCCCATACGAGAGGCACTGCAGATGTGCCAAGCACTGAGTGGTTTGGGGACGGGTGCTGGAAAGCACCCTAAAAAAATTCCCTTTTTATCACAAACCAATGCAACATTCATTTGCTGGGCCTGAGAAACAAAAGGACGACTCTGCCTTTTGTCTGATGAGCCTTGACACTGATGCATTACTGATGACTTCACTGATACTACTTCTTTTTACTTTCCAGTAGAAGATATCTTTATGTGGGCAGCCAGACTGTGTTTATAACACGGGCGCAACCACATTGAATTTTCCTTTCTTCATCTCATCTTCTGCTGGTCGGTGGCCATCTGCTACATGTTTCTTTGTTGTTTCACTCCATGCCCCAACTACTGTTTTTCCTCCAAGCCCCAGAGACACTGCAAGCAGCAGCTCTGAATGCCATGTTTGCATCCTGGCTGCATTACTATGCTCTTACAGTCCAAGTACTGAGCAAGTCTTAAGGGATATAGGTGTTTTATTTTTATTTTCCGTGTTAACATAGATTTCAAGTAGCTTCCTTTAAAAGCCCTGTCAAAAGCTTGAAGAATTGGACCATACAATAGAAATAATCTTCATTTATTTATAGAGCCAAGGCTGCAAAGGGAAACGGCCTCAAATGGTCAGCTTAGCTGAGGAATGGGGCTAGCATTCAGGGAGGGCAGAAAAACAAGTTATGTAGCTACATTAAGAAGACCTGGTTTATCTCTACTTGAGCTGTAAGAAAATGACTATCAAAATCTTTGCACGTTCAAGAAGGAAATATTTGACTAGACTTTTTCATCTTATTTGAGCTCCATGATACAAACTCTGCTGCTGCTGACAGAATAAAACTACTTCTTTTTACTTTCCAGTAGATGACACCTTTATCTGGGCACCCTGACTGTGTTTATAGCACAGCCTCAACCACATGAATTTTCCTTTCTTCGTCTCTCCTTCTGCTGTTTTTTTGGCCATCTGCTACACATTTCTTTGGTGTTCTCCTCCATGCTCCAGCTGGCCAAAGATACCCCTATCTATTTCATTCAAGACAGTTTGTTGCAACCAGCTCAATGTATTTCTCTGTCTTCATCTGGTACAAGTATCATCACTGTGGATCTGAAAGCACTAACCTCCTGCTGGGACATCAGCAACCCAGAAAAGTCCTGGAGTACCACTCAACACATGTTCTGTTGTTGTGTTCCTCAAAGACCACAGCCCAGTTTTCAAATACAAGGTGGCATTTGCCTCCTCACAAATTCACTCATGTTGAACTCTCTGCCATAGCAACTAAACTAACAAGCAGACAATAAACTACTTTGGGTATCAACACACATATTTTTCTAAGCAGGATCCTGATACTTAAACACAATGACTAAAATACTGCAGTGATTTCAGTATTGCCATTTCTGTGGGTGCATTGAAAGACTTCGTCTGGAGCATTTCTTAATAGCTCAGCTCTTGCAGGGAAAGATTAAGGGAAGTATTTAATGTTAGCGAGAATACCTGCATTATTGTGCTTTTTATTTATTTATTTAGCAGCACAGTTATGGGACTACTTTTAATTTACTAGCACGTAAAAAAAACCCTCCTTCAGAATCATAGCCTAGGCAGAGAAGCACAACGTAGTGGGGTTTTTGTGGGGTTTGTGGTGGTGGGTTTATTTCATGGTTTTGTCTGGTTGGTTGGTTTGTTCTTATTTTTGTGGGTTTTGGTTTGGTTTGGGTTTTTTAACTGTGGATAACAGAAGTATATGAACTACAGAACAGAAGGGCAGATACATGAAGCACATCCCAACAGATAAAAACTCTCAATTCTAGCATGGGATGGTTCTGGTCAACAATGAACATTGAAGCTGTGGCTTGCATATCATATATTGGTTTCTTGACTTGCTTATAATGAGCTCTTTGTCAATGTGCCTAAGTAAGTTGACAAAGAAGATGGAAAACTACCTTCCACTTAGTATCCGCATGCATTGAGTTGGTACCACACTGTAACTTACTGCCCTGTGAGGTCAAGCACTGCCCCTCTAATGACATTAGAGCTGTCATTGCCGCTGACCTCCCAAAAGCTCCCCCAAGAGTACTCTGGCTTTGACACTGACTTCAAGCCACCATCTCCCACACTGATTCATTTCTGCTTGGTTTTACTGATACAGAAACACTGCTACACCAGTCAGAGCTGTAGGATCAATAAAGCAGAGGAGGAAAGAGCCACATTCCCATCTGCATCGTCCATCACTGGCAAACCTGGCAGCTGAGTTCGGCTGCCTCAATTCCATTTTTCCACTTGACAAAAAGCCTCTCTTGGAGCCTGCTGGTGAAGAGACCTAAAACCTTATATACATTAAGGCAACTGAATTGATACCCTGTCAGATGGAGAAAATCTCACTTTATCTGGTGAGAGTTAATGATGATTTATTAGGCAAAACAGGTCCTAGGACATATTTGCAAGGACTTGTCAATCAGAAAAAAACTCCTCCAGAGATATGGCCTCAGCTTATTTCATACATTTTATTTAGAACATATGAGAGGACAATGAGACTTCTGTTTGAAGTACTTCTCAGATATCATGAAGCTTTAGAAAGATAAAAGGCTAGATGAAAAAGAACCTCTTAAGACCCAAATACAATCCCATGTCATCACAGAAATGCCACTAAGGAAACAGGTATAAGTGAAGAGGATTTGGGCCATGATAAAATAAACAGAAAGTCTTTTAAGGAAGATTCCTTATAAAAAGGAAGTCTGACATTAAATCAATGTGAAGCATCCCACCTTAGATATCAATGAAACCCCCAACAGAACACCTTCAAATAACAAAATGAATGATGTCACCACGTGAATTTTTGACAGTCATATAACAGACTCATGGACCTGTTGACCCATCAGGGTGGGACGCTTTGCCCAAAAGCAAATGTCTCCATTTCAAGAAGTCACCCTGAACTGCCTTTGAAGTCAAATGAGAGCAATAAATTTTTTTTAGGACACTTGTGTTAGCATAGCAGTCAGGTGAACCACCCTGTAAAAGCATCCACTCCTCTCTAGTGAGCCAATGGGCACTCAGTCCAGTACCGTGTCTACACCATGGACCTCTAAAACTCAGAGAGATGAATCCTCTTCAAATGACCATCCGACTATTTGCCAAAGACTAGTTCGTGGGAGGCTGAACATGAAGTGGGAGAGATTTAATAAGGCTCTCTGATTTTTTTTTTTTAAACTGTCTCGCCTATATTTTAGCTTTCATCTTTCTGGTTCCACAGCTGTTGCTAAAGGAAGATGGGAAGGACAGAGGGACAGTACCAGAGTCATCCTCCTGTAAAACAGGGTTTGAAGGAAGCAGGTGCTGAGATGTGCTGCAGGAACTGCAGCTGATATAATAATGGAAAACTAGCTCCATTTTGACTTTGATTAGAAAGCACATGGCAGTTAGGACTGTCTTCTTCGACTGTGTCCAGATTGATAGGTAAGGAAGCCAAGCAGAGTCTGGCAGACCACAAGTGTCCAGGAAATGCTTCTCACATCCAGTAACCTCGCTTAAGGACCAATTCTCATATTATTTTGACCGATCACTATCTACTGAGCAGCATGTGACAGAAGGGTACACAAAGCAGTATGCCTGCAGCAGAAGCTCTTAGCTAATAGTCTCAACAGGAGAAGAAACCACCAGATATTTAGCTCAGATACACACACCACAAACCTTCAAGCTCGCTGCAAGGCTGTGGTAGCACAGCTGCTTGAGATCTCTGACCCCCAGGAAGAGAGAGGGAGGGCTCTGCTCTCTCAGGAGACTCTTCTCCAGCTCTCATATATCCCTTCCTTTGAAACAAGCCTTGCAGACAACAAGTGTGTGGCTGCTCGGGGTGTGGGAGAACAGCATTAATCACCTTTAAAAAAAACTCACTTCTGTTCTCGTGACAACAGTCTGTACAAAACCAGAGCTGAGGCTGCATCATCCCCATTTTCTGAGAGTTATAGCAGAGCAGCAGGAACTTGCTTTGGGCTGCTGCAAGGCTGCTCTCACACAGTCTAGAAATCCAGAATGGAATCTGCCTTCCCTGCTTGAACTATAAATATTAATAATAAAAATAAATAAATAAAGCTTTCTCTCTGTACACCCTTAAAATGAAAATGAACTTCACAGACAGGAGCCAACATTTCCAAGTCTTTTTTTCACTCCAAAAGATAGAGGAGGTGAACCCTACCTTGGCAAGGGACAGATGGTACAGGACTTGAAGCAAACACAAAAAAGCAAGTTGTCCTACCAAAGACACTGTCTAGATTCTACAGTCTGCAACCATCCAAGATCTCTCTTTCATCAGTGAGATGGGATTTTACTCCCAGAACAGCCACAGTCATAAGAGTAAACTGCTTGACATTGATTTCCTTTTCCTTACAGGACCAAGTTTTCCCCTCGGAGCCACCTCCCCAGACAGCCCTGCAGCGAGGGCAGTCATGATCCTCCCTGGAGCCGTGGGGAGCACAACCCTTCCCTTGCCATTCAGAGGTCAGCCCTGCCCCACGTTCCCATTATGGGTAGTGACGGCAGCCTTGTCACTGGCTCTTGGTGTTAGGTGCCAACCACCAGCTCTTGGGCCAAGCTCCTCTAAGGAGAAATAGCTCATCTGTACTCCAACCACAGTCTTGATGTATTCACATTAGGCTACAAAGCAATAAAACCTCCTGGAGATTCAGTAAACAGTGAAAACGAGGCACACATCTCTCCACGGCTGTTGGATAGAGGTATTCTGCTGTGTGTATCTCTCCTCTGACTGGATTTGCTTGCACAACCTTAACATTTTTAATAACATTTTTGTGTCTGCGATACAGATTTTCTTCAGTCCTTGCTCCCTGCAGTTACACAGCCCATTTCTCTTTGTCACTTGAGCAGAACCATGCCTCCATGGAAAGTTTATCATCACAGAAAGCGAAAGGCAGGGAGGAGAAACACCCACAGTTCAAACTAACAGCTCAGTTGATTAATACCAGAATGCAGCATCAGCTTAGGTCGGTTGCCCCAACATTTGCTGCCACTGAGCAGAAAGATTCCCCACTCTAAGAAGGTGCTTAATAAAAACCCGGTCCTTCCACCTTCCAGTGGGTGGGCATTAAGGGGTCCTCGTGGGAACACAAAGTTACAGTCTGAAAGCAATCTCTGCACATCTGTCTACTCTGTGACCACCAAAGGTGAGACCAAACTGCAGACAAAACCCCCTTATTACATTTGGACCACATCTATTTGCCTGTATTGTCTGTAGTTAATGTTTGTTGCTATTACTGCTCCTTGTCACACTATTGGCTAATGGCACCCTGTGGGAAAATCCCTACCAAGCTCAATCATTTTGATAGAACCCCATTGATTCTTTGAAGGACAATCTACAGGGGAGAAATCCCACTCCAGCTGACCTCTGACTGATACTGTGGATGGCCCCATACATGCAAGAGAGGGAAATGCAGTGAATCAGCTTTGCAGTATCAGTTTAAGAGCCGGCCAGCTTTGCTGGACCAGCCCAGCCTGTGTTGATGGAAAAGAGAGCAGAAGGAATTGTCTTTCTTGCTGAAAGACGTGCTGCTCACAGGCCTGGCTAAATGGGGAGGCCAAAGTCATGCCAAGTGGCCTTTTTGCCTGTACTGCAAACCTTAGGCAGCCCAGTGAGGCCCCGGAGCGACCCTCTCCCACCAAGCTGTCAATTAAAATAAAGCACCTTTAGCTTCATAGTCCAGCTCAGTGCTGCATCTCCTGAAAGGCCAGTGTAAAACACAACCAACAGAAACTTTCCTTTCTAGAAGGTGTTTGTTTGGGAGATTACATAGAAAGAATAATATTACCATGTACAGGTACCATCATATGGGCCATAGCATATGCTGCCATAAGTTTAATTGCTTCTAGGGAAGATAATTTAGTTCCTTTGATAGTGTTACATAAGACAACCCTTCTGAAGAAGGAGATCCACACTACCGTGTTTTAAAGGTCTATGGAATTGTAAAAAAAACCAAACAACAAATATTATGGAAGAGCTTGTGTATCTTCCATAAAGAAGATATTGCCACTGGTCCAGGTCTAATAAAAATGCCTTTTTCTTGCCTGGCTGGATCTGCTCCATTACTTTTTAGGTTTTTGGGTTTGTTTTTTTTTTATATTTTTATTTCATATTTAGTGCACATTATAAACAACTTGCAAAGAAGGGATGTGCGAGTGCCGTGATTTAACACCATCGGTGCTGCAGCAGCTCTGCCGCACAGGAGTGGAAAGCGACAAAGGCTTCATTGTACAGCAGATTTGCTTTTCTCTCCCTTTTTGTTTAAATTAAACTCTTTGTATAAATAGTCATTCAGTCTGATTATATAATCTCCCACATTTAGATCGTCTGTGTTGCAACCATGGCAACTCCCAGAGCTGAACGCATTCGGTTCAAATTTCTTTCTAAATTTGCTGATGAGGGTGAAGAAACAGCTTGTGGAAACCCTTCTCAGACAACCTACATTTGTTCTTTGCACATAGAGCTCAGTTCATCTTGGATTGACAGGAACCCAACACCCTAAATAGGTTAGGAGCAAGTGTCCATCCCATTCCAGTTTAACAGATTACATCTCTGTTATTAGCTATGGGTAACAATGGGTCATCAAGGAAAAGAAATATATTTTAATTAAAATTAAGTAGAATTGAGCAGTGGTGGAGCTGAGAATGACACCTCTGATGCGCAGAACTGGCAGCACCCACAGGAGCTGGACAGATTTTCTCGCCTTGCCTCACCAGAGCCTCATCTTTGGTTTGGCAAAACAATACTGAAGCTAAAAGGTTCCAAAATTATTTTCTCGTTTGGCTAATAAACCATCCAAGGGTGATGTTAGCTATCTCAAGTGCTGATATTTGGTCCTAATTTTCCACCCGGAAAGTATGACTCACTGATTAGATGAAAGGGAGCAGCTTGTTCACAGAGTTATGGAAACTCTGGTCAAACTGCACCAACACTGCAAGAATTCCAGATTATAGCTTGACACTGACCCCCTGAGTCTGCCAGCCCCTGCCTCTTCCCACTGGTCTGCATTGAGTTTGCAAAAGGAAAGTAAAGCGTTGTCTCCAAAAGTGGAAGAAGTAGAAGCAGGTTATAAATAACTATTAAAAAAACTTACTTACAACTTAGTAACAAGTCGTAGGGTTTGAATTTAAATACCTGAGCTAGTTCTGTACTGACCAGCTGAATAGTC
>JAAGNO010012710.1:31846-43632 GCA_033439905.1 Ceryle rudis | reverse complement strand
TAAAAAAAAAGTTTCATTAGATAACTTTTCTAATTAACCATCAAGATTACCCACTGTATTCTCTTATTTATATTGCAAATCCTGCTATTTTCTTCAAAAGGATGAATCATCACAATGAAGTCTTTATTCTTCTTCTGCCATAAGCACCCCAGAAGAAGCACGTAGTTAAATTTTCAAGTAATGTGACTGTGAAAATGCCCTATACTGGGCACAACTGCCAAAATGTGCCTTAAGCAAAGAATCAGATGCAGTGATTTTGCACTTGTAGCACTTCCAAATTTACTGGGACTGAAATCCTACTGTGTTAGGTATTGGACAAATCCTACGGTCGCGTTGGTAAATTTATGCAAGAAGTTAAATTGTGCATATGCAGCTGCCCATCTGTCTCGCAGAACTAGCTGCTTCTGCACCAGGCTAGGCTGTTGTGGACATTGCCAGATATGACCTGAGAGACTGCAGCCCCATTTTTAGTCTAGTTCTAAATCTGCCTCACATTCTGGGGATTGTTATCTTCACACAAATATGACAAAGCCTCTAATCTAATCCCAGAAACGGGGAAATATTCCCTCATAATCTATTTAAATCTTTGCAGCAACAAATGAAAGCACGGGTGTCACATCTGTTTCAGACATTATAGAGCTTGTACAGAATTTAATCTCTTGCTTCAGTTGGATATTTACAAGAATAAAAGGCCCAGCCATGCACAGACAATTCACACGACAATTACACTTAAAAAACCCAAGTGGCAATCAATATCTCATGTAGACACTGCTTTTGATTGTACTTAATCAATGGCCATGCTAATAACTTATATCAATTAATTTATTTCCAATTACCTCTTAATTACTAGGCTAACTATACTACAGATGCCTAGAAATTGTACAAGAACCTGTACACTTTTTTGTCTTAGGTTGACATGAGCTTTGACACCCTTAAGTGCTGGTCTGCATGAGGCAGACTGGAGGGAGAGATTAAATGCAATAATTAATTATGTGCATCTGAAATTGAACAGGACAAAACCATAAAAAATAAGGTTGCTGAGCTTGTACATTAACAGTAGCTTCTTGCATTAATTTGGTTTCTCAATGATGCTTTCTAATTCCTTTTTCATTACATGAGGAGAAGGGATACATTTTGCCAGAGTTAATACTTTTGTGGAGATGCTGGACTCAAATTAAATGTGCCTGTTCTCCTACCTGTGGATGATGGATCTCTGTTATCTTCTTTCTTGCCTGATAATCCCACAGAGAATTGAATAAACTCAGACATTTAAGGGAATAACAGGAGCAGGGTTAGCCTGACATATTCACAAGCCCACCAGGACTCAGCAGAAGGTGGGGAAGGTGTTTAAATAAGCAAATAAAAAGCCACCTGAGCCTCCTTTGCAGAATAATGTAGCTGGAGCTTCTCTGGGAGCCAAGTAAAAAATGAATTAATAGAAGGCAGCCTCTTGTTGGGTATTATTCACACTTCTTTATTGGGTTTCTTCCTGGATACATGGGTAAACTTTGACTGTGACTTTCTTTTTGATCCTCTGTGCCCAAGTCGCCTGCTTTAATATAATCCTGGAAACCTTTCAAGAAGTCTGTATTCACAGACCAGTCTGTACTTATTTCCATTTGAAAGGGCAGCTGGTGCAAACCAAGGCTGGAGCAGCTCAGTAGGGTGGCCATGCTTGATTTGAGCTGCGATCATGAAAGGGCAGAAAGGAAAGAAACAGGGTGGCTTGTATTAAATGCATACCAGGTATCCAGACTTATGATTCAGGAGAAAAAGTTAAAGAAGAACCTCCTCCCACCTGAGTTTTGCCTGCTGTCACAGTTTAGCCCTGCCCAGTCTGCAATGCCTCACAGGGAGAAACCTTTACAGCTGCCCTGGAGCCCTGCTTTGCTGCTTCAACCTTACGAAGTAAATTCTCCTGAGTTTAGGGACAGTTGCTGGTAATGCCTTTAGTAGAAATGAGGCAATATAATGTCACTTTGCCCTGTTGCTGGCGGCTTTTTCTGGACATATTTTCAAGCCTGTCTCCTTTCTGTGTGTAAAATGTTTGCTAACCACAAACTAATCCAGGGGTGTTTAAAGGCAATAGTAACAACAGCTGTGTACGAGTGCTCGGAATTTGGGTGTACAGCATTTGTTTAGCCAAGCCACAGTAACTTGCTTTTTACATAAATGCAATCTCTCCAGTTTCACTTCTCTTTTTCACATTGCCTTGGTTCCCCACTAGTCTGGCACCTTCCATTTTTTTTGAGAAATTCAATTGTAAGTCAGAATTATAATGGTGCTTTTGATTTTCCTGTTATTTCTTTCACCCTTTCTTTTCTTTTTTCTTTTCTTCATGTACTTTGCTATCACATGACCAGTGCTTTCTTACTGCAAGCCTCTGTGAATGGCATTACCTTATGCAGTACATTTGTCACCTGGTCTATCGAGGTGAATATAGAGCTAAGCAGTCCACATAAATCTGAGTGTCCCAACTTAATGCACTCTTTTGGCAACATCTATACTTTTCTATACACATGTCAAAGCAATCTTATGATTAGCTGCAGGAGAACATGCTCATTAGTGTCCCTTGGGAAACTGCCCTGCATTGCACCATGAGGCAGCTGCTTTCTTCCCTTAACGACTTTGTAGGGAAAAGGTATTTCACTGTGAAATATTTCCGAGGTGCTGCACTTTGTTGTCTGAATTTGGATCACTTCAGATTGCCTCAGACATGCTGGCAAAGATTCTCAAGTGAAGATAGCTCAGGTAGTGACCGAGAACAAACCGCTTCTGGGGAGGTGGAGGAGAGGATATCGCAGGACTTAGATGAGGAATTAGCTCAGTACCATGGTAAAGGAATCACAGAACCAAAATCCAACTATACACAAAATATAAAATAAAATATAATAAAGGCATTGGCTGTTGCCATCAGGAGCTGAACTTTTTCTAAGAGTAATCATCATGGTAGAGAAAATGCTAAAATATTCCCTTATGTTTTTCCCCCCCTGTATTCATTCCAGAAGCAGGAACAGAACGGATGAATACAATTACTATGGTAATTTCCTATTTTCTAACTACACAGAGGCCATTTGGATATCCTGGTATCATAATAGTAGGTAATTGTTGAGTTCTTAATGGCTTCTGTAAGGTTGGCCCAATAACACTGCAAAAATAAGTAGGCAAAGAGCATAGCTGTTTAGACATTCATTGCTATTACGAGTGGACCTTACAAAAGGAATTAGTTTATGTAACTCATATTTCATGAAGGCAAATGAAATCTCAAATGTCCTATAATTATAATAATTATTTCTGCTTGATGTTTAATTACTCTACCTAATGAGCCAGCAGTACTATAATGGACAGGTAAAGCTCTGATGAAATTGTCTTTCTTTTGTAATTTGGTTTCCAAAGGAGGACAGAGGTTTTGGTGTTTACAGCAGCACGTAATTAAGTAATGTGACAATTTCCATGATTTCCAAAATGTGATTAGTTGTGGCTATCCTGCTTCTGCAAATCACAGCTCATGTCACAGAAATGTGAGTTGGACTGTTCCTGAAAATACTTCTGCTGATGTTGATTACAGCACAAATAAATGATCACTAACGTGTAAGCAAGGTGACTATAATGAGAGGTCTGGGAAAAATGGAACGGTCCATTAAAATCATCTGGAAACAGCATTAAACCCAAATTGTATGAATATGTGAAACCGTGGTTTAAATTAAGCAAAACACATTGTTTTGATTTTGGGTACTTTAAAAAGTGAAGGATAAATGGAAATAGAGTGGTGGATCTAGAAAAGGACTTTGCCACCATTTACAAAACAGTAGGGGGATATAAGTGGGATATAAGTCGTTTGGCCTTATATACCAAGACTTAAAGGACTCATTTGAAATTATGGAAGTTCAGGTTCAAATCCTCCATTGCACTGCCATAGGGCATCAATTTGACCCAAATACACCTGCGTTTTATAGATCATCCCAGTCATGAGACTTGCAAGTGTTCTGCTGTGGCTTGGCGCCTTCCCAGCCCAGTGCACAGCATTCAGGTACAGAGGAGTGAGCTTTGGTTCTCCCTCTGTTCAAATAAGGGACATCTAACTCAGCTATTACTCTCCAGGCCAAAGTGTCCAGTCATGATCATAACCTCACCTAAGACATAAGCCAAGATAGATGATGAATTCCCTACTCCAGTCATGATCATAACCTCACCTAAGACACAAGCCAAGATAGATGATGAATTCCCTACTCCAGTTATGGTCATAACCTCACCTAAGACATAAGCCAAGGTAGATGATGAATTCCCTACTCTCCACCCTGATATTGCCATTAAAGGAGAGCTGAGATGATGTGTAACAGACCTACCAGTTGGCATGGGAGCTAGCACTAGTATCAACTATGAGAACTCCTCCTTGCAGGCAGTTGAGAAATGCGCATGAGCACCAAGATTCCTAAGGCAAAAAAATGCTGCCGAAGGACTGCAGGTGTTGATTTGTATTAAAATGAAAGAGAAATGAAGCATAACAATTCCTGAGTCAGAGAGCATGAAGGTTGAGTGTCAGAGAAAGCAACAGCAAAAGTAGAGTAATTCTCAAATTTTCTATTCTAATACGGGGGGCAACGATAAGGTTAAGGCTCATTAACACGTTGCGTATGAGTCTGGTGGTATTTGAAAAATGCCATATACCTCAGCCTAATGTAAATTTGAAATACAATGTGTATCTCTTTATTTCAAATAGCTGTCCTGAAGCCCACTGAGCTGTGGAAGGACCACACTGCCGACATGATCGGGAAAGACTCTCTCCCTTTGCTCCAGTATTGGAAAAACTACTGTTTAAAATAAATAAATAGACTCTATTTAAAGCCTGCTGCTTGGTTACCCAGACCTGGGAGGAAACAACCTGTTTATGGAGAATTTGTCCTCTCAACTGGCTGGTATTTTAGCAATACAAGGCTCTAATTTTAATACCATCCGAATTCTCCCAGGCTGCAGGTGAATCTAAGCTGCAGAAATGGCGCCAGCTTTCATTTTAGTTTGAAGCATCAAAACTGCTGACAATTAAACTTAATTGTATGAATAAGCTCCTTAACAGAATGCACCACTGGGCTTTCATCCAGCCTAGTGCTGGCAGGAATAGAGAAATCTATATGCAGAGAGTCTGTCAACATCCCGTAACCTGGGAGAAGGGGCTTTAGCACAGTTTAATAGACATATATATAAGGATCCTGATCTTCCTGCCTTTCCAAGAAAACTTCATTTTTCTTTTTCATGAAGTGTTGAATTAAATAGTTCTTATCCTTAACAACTTGCTTTTCCCTCGTCACGTTTTCTTGAAGGTAACTTTAGAAATAGGATTAAATCTTTTCATAAAGTTTAATTATTGGCTTTGGCTCTACCTGCCCAAACAATAGACATGAAAAGCCTGAACAAAAAAGGCCCAGTATCTTTCTTCTGGAGATACTCCTTCTGAAATATTAACATTTTGTTCCCTCTAGGGTGGTATCTTTATTTGCTGCTTCTTATACAACCAGTTTCTTGCTGTATCCATCTCTGCAGCTAGGACTGCAGGAAGCAAAGATGTTCTTGGGGCCCGGGGGGTCAGTTGTTTTCCATTTCATTTTAGTTTAATTTTAATTTATTTTCCCTTATTCTATCACTTATGGAGATCTGAAGGCAACTACTCAGGTTGAATAAATCTAAATACCATTACTAGTAATTGGATATAGTCTTCGTATGGACTTCTTTAACACTTTAAACTCACTGATTTTCATGCTACACACAGTAGGCTTAAGGAAGGGTCAGCTGACCCGCATGACATTGTGAAGCTCAGAATTCTTGTCCTATGAATCATCTGATCTTGTTTCCATGTTTTTTCATATGCTGTGATTTCATCACATTCTTATAATTACGAATGGGAAAAGGCCAAGCCCCAGGCCACATGCCGCAAGACTATGCAGCACTTTAGAAGCAGATTCTTGTGTTAATTAGTGATTTGTTTCTAACCCTTGTGGTGGTAAATGTCCAGAATACCTTTTTAATACCTGTGAACCGTGGCAGAACTGTATGACTTAGCCACCCCAACAAAGCATCTCATAGCCCTTGCCTTACAGCTCTTGATTGGAATATGGATAAAATATGGTCTGGAGCTCATGGAGCCAAGAGGATGCTTGGATACTGTGAGTGCTATAGAGAGCATTAAATACTCCATGGGAAAAAAAAAAAAAAGAAAAGAAAAAAAGAGGTGAAGGGAAAAAAAAAAGCAACAACAAAAACTCCTCCAAAGCAAAACAAAACCCATGAGGTTGAAAATTGAAGCCTTTAAACCCAGGACACAGAGCAGTAAGTGACAAAGCACACACAAAAAAAATACAACCAGGTAAAGGAACCACTGCTGAAGAAAGATATGAGGCCCATAGACACTCACAGAACACTCACAGGAGCAGAAGCCATAGCCAAAACAGCAACAAATTAAAAAAGCCATCAGAGTATCTGTACCTGACAAGACAGTCAGCTCGTTCCTGCTCTGGGGAGCCTGGAACCACAGACCTTCTGTTCAGAAGAAGTTGGGTTTCTCATCTCCAGTCTAACTCCACCACTCTGCAGCTATCCTAGGGTGGGTTTATCTTTCCTTTGCTTTGTACCTGTGTGTATTATCTGGTATTTTAGTAAGCTTTTAAATTACTTAAACATGTTTTACAAATCAAAACCCCTAAATTGATTCATGAGGGTTTATGGCATTTTAATTACGGAGTGTGTTTTTGAATGATTTAAAGGCTGATAAGAGCTTGAAGCAGCCCAAGATTCTGTGAGGAAATGAGAAACATGACATTTTGAAAAGGAAACCCATTTTCCTCAACTTAAACTGTTGCTCATATAAGCCAAATTATAAATATACTCTGTGACTGTAATGCTACAGAGGACTGCTTACGAAAATATGATTAGTAGTGCAATTTTCTTAGGTTTCAGCTGCTTTCTTTTCTTTGCCGGCTTTAATGCAGGAAAAATCAACATCCTTCCTCCTCGCTCGCTCATCTGTCTCAATGAAAATAAAACAACAAATCAAATTTTGCAGGATAGCTTGGGGATATCCTGATAAAACTCTGCCATACAAAGAGAACTCAGGGCAATGGTGGGATATAGAAGAAAATATATCTATATGAAGTGTAAAGAAATTTGAACATGGCTATGATCCCAAGATGATGCCTCCTCTAGTGCCACAGTTCAGCTTGCATCAATGTCCACAGTTCCTAAGAGAAACAAAGCCCAGGAGATGTGGCAACATGATCTAGCTTTTCTGCTCCAAACAACCACCTCTCCATAGTTTGGCAGTCAGAGGGGTATGAAATGGGACAAACACATTGAAGACACCAAGGGCTTACTTTTGAATACATTCTAGTGGGTCAGGCACATCAGCAACGAAAGCAGCAATACAAGGACCACCAACAAACCCAACTCTTGAGCTGCTGTATACTTAGCTACTCACCAGTACATTAGGTTATATTGGGACTGCGTGGGATTTGCAGGGCAAATGTCAGCAATCTCCTCCAAAAGCTTTGTAGTTTTGGTGTTAGAAAACTCAGCACTGTTAAATTTCAAGTTAAAAGTAGAAAAATAATCTGGCTCGCCCCAGCTAGATGTTAGAGATCTGGTACTACCTCGACTGAGAAATTGGGCTTTATTCTTGTGCAAGTAAAGGAAAAAAGGAATGCATTCATCGGCATTCTTCTTGCACAAATAACATGTATAGCACTTCACGAAGGCACCAGATAAAAGTAAGATTACTTTATTTGTCAGTAACTATGGGAAGGAAAATGCAAGAGAAGTACTTGCTGTAAGTATGTGGTAAGATGACATTGTGTGTGAAGTATTAGTTTCCCGGAGCTTGGCAGGCATTTATTAAAGAACTACCTTCTTCTGAGTGCTGTTTCCAATAAAACATGACCATTGGTGACATATGTCAGGGTAATGGAATGCTGAGACTTTGGAAACTCTTTTGGGAGCATCTCCATTAAGGCTCATTAGAACCAGTCCCTGCATGTGCCAGGAAGATGGTAGACCTAACTCTCTTATCAGCACACTCCATTTTATCCTTGACTTTGTGTCTTTCAGCAACAACAAAAAAACCCCAACCTAGTGCTGAGAGCAGCAAGGAGACCCAAAATACAAAGCAGCAATAACTTTGTAAGTCTTTTTTTTTTTTTTTTTCTCTTTAACATTTCTCCTTGCTGCTTCTTTTCTTTCATAGTGCAGTCCTGGAGAAACAACAGTATAATTTCCCCATGCTTAGTTTCTAATGTGTATTTAATCTCTCTGCATTCAAATGGTAATAGATTGTTAAATGTATACCTTCACCAACAGGTGCCTGATGTGCATAATACCTCTTCATTACACCAGTGAGTGAACTGTATCTCGTTGGGTTTTTTTCTTTTTTTTTTTTTTTATTTTTAAATATTAATCTCTTTAGCTTTTCAAAAGCAGTGGCACACATCGTAATTTTAAGCTCCCAGCAGATGACTCATTCTATTACTCCCAAACCCATGCAGAGCAAGGCAAGAGACTGTCTAAAGCTATGGCTCTGCTGGATAAAACGCTGCACTGTGCCAGAGCTTTGTGAGGATTCAGAGGAGGAAGCTATATATTGCCAGGGATGAAGACTCAAAGGTGGCAGCTGAAATGGAATGAATGGTAAATCTCTGCTCCCTCCTGGCCTCTTCCTGGATTCACCTACCCTGTGGCATCTATGTGTCACTCACTCCCAGTGCATAGCAGTGAAATTGCAATGTGAATAAGTTGACTTTCAACCCGGGATCTCCAGTTAGATCAACTGGTGTAGCTGCATTCACAATTCTCCACATTTGCTCTTGCAGAGCCATGTAGCTCTGCGGCGAGGTTGCAGGGAGCAAAGCAAAGCCATCCCTCTCTGGAAGCTGCAGCAGGGAGGAGGCACAAGGGAGCTGTGCCAGGAGCCCTCGTTCAGTGTGGTCAGGTGGTGACCAGCACTTCTCACCTGTTACAGCTACCTGTCTTGTCATGGGAACCCTGGAAAACGCCAGGGAAGCTGCTGAGGCTGTAGCTGCAGCTCATCTGGACCAGGGCAGCCCATAAGGGGATTAATGCAATGGAGCTTTACTGGCTTTGCCCCACCATGGCCAACATCTGTCCAGCTCCTCCTGGAGGCATCACAAGCAATTGAACACAACACACAGCTGACCTGTGTAGGATAGATCGAGTTACTCTCATTGCTTCAGTGAACCTCTAGATGGAGAGATGAGGCACTAGTCTTGTGCCTGCCAAATTTCTACCTGCTCTGATAGGACCCCAAGACTAAATAATTTTACAACATTTTGTTTCCCCCAGAAGCCCCTTAAAAGGAACTCTCCCACATAAAAATGGAGAAAGAAAATTAATAAAGGTGATAACTACAGTATCGGGGACTAGAACTAAGAAAGGGTTGTCAGAAACCAGGATTTTGAGCCTGACAAGCTTAAGAAACTCATGCTCATTTAAACACAAGCAGTTGCAAGTGTGAGACTGCATACAGATGATCTGTTTCAAGTGTTTCAGACCCTGAGAGTTTATTCAATACTACACACTGCCAGGTGTGACGAGAAATTAAAGAAAATATCCCAAAAGGAAGACAGGAGCAGCAGAAAAGTTCCAGCAGAGCTGAAATGATCTGAAAATACAGCAGACAACTAGAAGGGATTTATACAGCAATGCTGTGAAAGGAAGGGAAGACATAGTAGGTAAAGTTCTGACAGTAACAGGTCCTTACAAATGCTAAGTGTAAGGGTTCCCTGCTCCCTCCTGCCAGCTGTTTTCAGCTGTAAATGAGAACTAAAAGGAGAACCAGAAAAGTTGTAGAGGAACTCAAGGCTTGTCCTACACTTCATATGTGTAGGCCATGTCAACCTGTGTCGGTAACAGGACACGTTACTTCCATTCCTTTGCCTTAAACAAATCAGCCTTAAAAAAAAAACCAAAACAACCCACAAAAACTAATGAAAATTATATAAATTTATATTATTGGACATATCTGCTTGGAAACCCTGATCCAGATTTACTGGTTGCTAGAATACAGAGCATTAAGAGGAAACAGGGAACTTGAATGTTTAAAGCTATAAAGTCTGGAGAGAGAACAGAGGGAATCTGCAGAAGTGCAGAAAGACGGACACAATTCTTACCGTTGAAAGTGCTTCCACATCTTGATTGGTTATAATTACTTGGAACTTGGAATTTAATCGTTTTTCTTTGTTAAACTAAGTTCTGATTGGGAAAATAAAAATATATTATTTGGCTTCTTCCTTGAGTAGGTTCAGATTCCAAGATACTTCTTCCTTGAGTAGGTTCAGGTTCCAAGATACTAGAAGTACAGAGAGACCTCCAAAGACTAATTTCAGTTCGGCACAGACAATTAAAACTGCACGACAGGATAAAAAGTCTTTTTCAATCACTTTTGGCCCTGGTGGTAGGTGAATACTATATAATTAGCATCAAGTTGGCAACTCTCCTTGGAACATTTGACAGATAAAGAACAGCGCTCCCTCCCCTGGGATCTCTTTTCCTAGCCAAAGTCTGCACGGCCGTTTCGTATTTCCACAGCTTGTTGTAGAAGCCCAAAGAGTGTCTACAAAATAAAAAATAGTTTTTTTAATTCTCTACATCTTCATGTCCTTCCTGGCAGGATCATAGGAGCATTGTCTTCTCTGTCTTGTGCAACCTGCACCCGAAACGGGTAGCAGGCAGCAACGCATGGCGATCTCGCTATAGAGCCATGCGTTCTGCAGCCGCCTGCGAGCGTTCGCTCGTGGCTCTTGGACAGCAATCAGCTACACGAAATGACAATCATCTATCACTTTGTGTGTGTCTTCAGGAAAGAACTGAGAAAAATACGGTCTTCAATATTTTGGTAAAGGAACCACCTGCTGAACAAAATCTCTGAGGCTGCACACAGCGTAACCTGGCAGCAGAAACTCCGCATACCACACTCCAAACTTCATCTGGAGAAGCCTGTATTCTGAAGACAAATCCGGGGAGAGTTACTCTACACTGGAACATCCCCCCAAACCAGAAAAATAGTGAAGTTACCAGGAAAATATCTGGTTTGCTTTCATCATGTAAGGTATCTACCATATCACATCACTTCCTTCCAGCAGGAAAAGGGTGCACGAATGAAAAAATCATCTCCCTGTGCTTTGGATGGTGAAAAAAATGCAGACTTTAAAATGGATTTTTCCAATAACACTGCAGCCAGCCTCTATTTTTGTAGTGCTCTAGTCACAAATAATTTCCGAAGGGAAAAATTATAATTGAACAAACTGGATTTCTGGTTTTGGAATGAATCTGGCTGGAAGAAATGGGTAAATCAATAAACCAGCAGAACTCCCGTGTGCGAATAGCCAAAAATTGCCTCCAGAAAAGTACTCTTGGATGTGCTGCTTCTCTCAGCAGCCCAGTCACCACAGCAGCTTCCGATCTGCAGTACTGGAGGTGAGAGCTGGGAAGGGTTATGTGTGTAAAGGAGTTACTGCAGTATACACTGGGATGTGAATTTACAGCATGATGTCTCCTCCACAGGAACTTCAGAGTCTCCCTGCACACGTGCTCTAATCCCACAGTTTTGTCTGACATAATTTCAGATGTCTTACTCAATAGTGGGGGAAAAAAAAAAAAAGGAAAGAAAAGAAAAGAAAAAAAAAAGAAAGAGTGAGCTACATCACATTTATTAAGAGGTTAAAAGCAGGTACAAGGGCATTTACAACAGAGTAGCTAACAAATTGCAGGTCTGCACCCTTGCTCATCCA
>JAAGNO010012710.1:10937-31746 GCA_033439905.1 Ceryle rudis | reverse complement strand
AAGAGGTTAAAAGCAGGTACAAGGGCATTTACAACAGAGTAGCTAACAAATTGCAGGTCTGCACCCTTGCTCATCCACGGTGACACCTCCAGGTGCTCAGCCTCCCTGTAAAAGCATAAAACGTTTCCCCTAAGTATACTGCTAATCACAGTAATTGGAAGATACCATCCCTTGAATGCTGAACTTGCAAAAGCCCCGAGCTGGCCACATGAACATCCCCTAATGTTCAATTAAGATAAGGCTTAGTATATTGTTTAGTCTGCAACAGACTTTTTTTTTTTTTTTTTTTTTCTTTTGCTGGGTTGAAGCTTTTGAGATCAATAGAAAACAAATAAAAAAATATTTATATAGCACATCATTGCAGCTACACTGGAGCCCTATTAAACATCTGATCTTCACTCAGCCCTTGTGACTAATTGCCTTCTGCCCAAGCACGTCATTTCTTGAAACCCTTTTATCCTGTCTCATTTCTCCTTAACATCGGTGACTGGAAGAGCCTGTTTGACACTTACCACATGAGAACAGCGTGCTGGTTAGCAGTAATGTGGCTGCAGCACCTGCCTTCCCAGGACATGGAGGTAGCATTTGTGTAGGGCTGTCTGCTGCCTGAGCGAACCCACAGCCCATGGGAAGGGGGAACAACTGTGCCATGAGCAGGTACTGAACTGGGCAAGGCTTTGGGACAGATACCACCAAAGGCTGGGGGTTGTTGCTTACAGGTGACTTGGATGCCCTGAAACTTTCTGTGAGTTTTGGCTTTACTTTGGAAAAATGGGCATAATAAAAATAAACCAAAAGCAGAGTAAATCAGTCTGAAAATACTAGTTCCATTACACTTTTGTAGTGGCAACTTTCACCTTTTTTGTTTTAACACACACTCAAAGTAACATTTAATCTCCAGATTTATTTCAAAATATGAAGGGAAACATGGCATTTAAATGAATCTTGCAGCCCAAAGTGACAGCTTTTTCTCTCCTTTCATTCACTGAAATGACAGCACACCTTTTATTACAGTTTCACCCCATGTGATTTTTTCTTTTCCACTTTGTAAACTTGGCCCAGAAACCAGCTATTTGTACAGCTTTCGTTTCTTCCAAGGTCTCAGAGCATCCCAAGAGCAGAGCCATCTCCCCCGATTCCCTCTCTACTCTACAACCTGCCGGCTCTGCAGGGGGAGGTGGTAACAGCCCCTCGAATTTGGGAGCCTGGGGAGTACCACTGAGTACCAGTGAACACCCGAGCAGGAGATGACTGTTTCCCTGCTGCCCTCCTGTGGCCATGCCATGACCAGTCCGTGGCTCTGGTACTTCACGAAAAATCCCTCTGTTTTTCTATGAAGATGGTTTGCACTGGGTTCTCCACCTGGATTGTTTTCTCTGCTCAGCTGTAGTTGCGTTTACCGAGACAATTGGTGCTTTTATGTGAAGGGAGCATGGATGCATTTCTAGATCATAAATTTTAATCTGAAACCTCCCAGGTACCCCAGGATTAATATTTAATGGCTGTTCTATAATATAATTTCTACAGGCCAAACTTTCATCTTCAAAACTTTATCATCTTAGAGCCACAAAAAGTTAGACTTCAATATGATAACAATACTTTATGAACACAATGATTCCTGAATTCCCCGGCTGTCTCCTACAGGCAATGATGGTGTTCCTGCCAGTCACAAAAAAAAAATGAGCTGACGCTTTTAATTGTCTATTACCTATTCAACTTCTGTTCAGTACTGTTAAGCTTCAACTGTGAAATGCTAGGAGGAGCTAGATCAGTGCCAGGACAAGATGACAGGTAATACTTTTGCAATTGAGGTCATCATCCCAAGATTAAAAGGAGACTGTGATCTAATTCCATCTGTTAGTAGTCCTGGGACTCCACGTCTAATACAAGAGAATGCTTGAGATGTCTTTATAATAGGAATTTTTGAAATCTCTTCAAGAAATATATCACCTTTCCCACTGGTGAATGATTTTTTGTTGTTGTTTTAATGTCAGCCAAATACTTCATATGCTCAGTATCTAAGATTCACATACAACAGGTCAAGACAAATGTGCATGGATTGGATTTTTCCCCATGCTTTACAGCTGCTGTAATTTATATTTCCCCAAAAAGCATGAGTTTGCCTTTCCCTTCCTGACTTCATGAGTGAAGGGAGAAAATAACTGCCCAGAGGAAAAAACCAAAGCAAACAAAAACCCCAAACAGACAAAATGCTAAAATGACTCACTGTAAAAATTTCACATTAACTCTGGTGCAAATACTTGAGAAGCACATCAGGGAAGGAAACAGCTCCAGGTGTTGGCCAGTTTTTCTCCCCTAAAGGAAGGCAGCAGCAAACACTGCTCTCAGGGGTGGTCATTGCTCTGGGAACTGAGCACACTCCATCTACAGCCTCCTTTCTGGTCTCTCAGCATAATACACATTCAAATCTGTCTATATTTAGACCATATCCAGGGCTAAACTATAGCAGTTGCTCTGTCACCTGGTGACCTCTCCCCAGACAAGAAGGGGTGGAGGTAGTGGTGGTGGTCAGGAACAGGAGAGGAGAAAAACAAACTAATACCAATGCCAGTATAAAGCAAACAAAGTTATACTCCGCCCAGCAAACATACAGTGGTCACAGCAAACGGGAAGGCAGTCCTGTAGCCAACTTGGTTGGCTGCCCTGGTTGATTAGTCAACTGCTAATGGCCTGCAGACCATGGCTAGCCCAGGATTCTGTCTCAGTGGAACCAGGACAGAGAATCTTGCACCACAAAGCGTAAAGAGCCGCCTAAAGGAGAAGATACTGATCACAAATCCAATTTAGCACCAGTTTATGTTTCCTAGCTAAAGACTTGATTACTTTCTTAACTTTCACTCTTCCCTTCCTAGCAAGTAAACCCCATTACTCACCCCTGAGATGAGACATTCCAGGCACCCAAAAATTCTGAAGAGCCCCATCTTGCTTAGATTCAGAGTAGGAATGTTTCCATCAGTTTTGAATAAACAAACCTCGCAGATAGTGAGTGTTAGCCCTGAGGGCTCATTTCTAATCTAGAGTGAGATTATGAACAAATCCAGCTGGTAGAGGATAAAGCTGCTTATACACTGACTTGTAGTCACATACCTGCTGCAAAAAATAAATCACAGCAGAATCAAGAGTCAGGTCATGGTGCTTGTATCAACTCACCTTCCTTGAGTAGGGTGTATCCCTATGAATGTTTGGGTCCCTGTAATCTATTAGGTCCATAAAAATATGTGTGCCTTAATTTATGCCTTCCAGGAAGGCTTTTCGTAGGATGTTATCTGAGCAGGCACGTACGGGTAATCTCAGGTTTCTCTGGAGCAGTAGAACCCAAGCCCATGTGGGACAGCCCACACAAGACGCTGAGCTTTGCAGTTTATTCTGATTTTCAGTACAAAGTTGTCTGGATTTTGCTAATTGATGTTTCTATCTCCCCAGCCTGCTCCACTGACTTTCGTGAAAACCTAGAGCATTTAGCCTCAGCTGACCAAAGTTAGACCGTGAAGATCTGAGTCCTTGGCTTCCATACGAGGTCAGAGTCAAACAGAGGCAGTTGCCAGTTTCACCCAGCTCAGACCACTGGCAGATGGGAATACCCCTGACATTTCATTCCTGAGTGTATCTGCGATGCAGCCTTTCTAATAGAGTAGTATAAAATAGCTGCTTCCCTTGCGTGTCATCAAGACTGCTCGAACAAAGAAAATTGTATCTAAGTTAAGCACACGATAACGCTTTCAAATCAGCAGCGAGGCTGATGCTCGCCTCTATCCAGAAAGCCAACAGCAACCTTAGTCTTAAAAATATTATCATGACAAAGAGCGATTTACATTTGTTGAAATTGTGATTCTACCGCTTTTTAGGTTAATTGTCAGGTGGGAGCAATATTTTGGCTAATTGTTCTTTACACTAAAGGTAGCACATCTTAAATGAAATGCCAGCTGCAAGTACCTTCAGGACCCTAAGCTGCACGTAAAATAATCCTTTCTTTCCATGTTCGGTAGCTCCTTATTTCTCAGATAGCTATGTGCTTGGGTTTACCCTAGGAGCAGGAAGGAAGGCATGACAAAAAAACCCAGGAGCTTTACTTACTGCCAAGAGCATTATCTCCACCAACTGCTTCCCTTGCTGAGGAGGGATCTCAGGAACAACAAAGGGACAGCTCCATTCCCCAGCCTGCCGTTGAATGGTGAAATATCACTTGTTGAGTCACCTCCTTTTCAGTATGTGAGGTTTGATTGTTCCAGTGCAGGACGCAGAAGCTTAATCTAGTTCTTGGAGCATCTCAAGAGCTTTTGGAGGGGGAAAGTGGAGGGAGGTAAGAGACAGGAACTGTGTGGTCCTCCTTGAGGGTTGTCCAGCAGGCCTTCACAAGGAGAAGGTGAGACATCAGAACAGGAAATTGTCTCTCAACACACACTTGAAGAAATTCCCTATCCTTGTAAATCTGTTTTTGTGAGAATTAGTTTTGTCCCAGAGTCAACGACAGTTTCATCAATATCCCTCTAAACAGGCACAACTGGGGCCAGGTGATTCCCCTTTTGTTTCTGCAGATTTCTTTGGGAATTGTTTTTCTGTAACACCTCTGTCTAGTGTTAGTTTTTTCCTGGGTGCATAATATTCTTTTCATCCCCTCAAATTTAATTTTCTAACTTGTTGGCTTTATCACTTAAAATTTTTAGTGGAGGATTTGGGTATGCTGCCGACAAATAATAATTTATATTGTATCAGTCAGTATCACTCCATTGTCTTAATCTTTCATAATGGTTTTTCTGCAGCTTCCAATTTTCCTCCGAATAAAACAAATTACTTAGCAAGTGGAATATCTTCTTGTCATAATAATTTAATATTAAAATGTCAATAAGATTTGGTACACACAGCAGAGGGCACAGAGCTACAAAGACAGAGCAGAAATGAAGTAAACTTAATAAAGTAAGTGAGAAGGTACAATAGGGATTGAGTCTGGCTCCTGCACTTGATATGAAAGAACCTTTTTATCCCGCAGTGCAGTACAATCATTGTGCAAGCAATAATACGATTGCAGCAGCTCTTATACCCCCTGCCTGCCCACTTACACTTAGTTGAAATCCAGTTGAAATCCAGCCTACACCCCTGGGGCTGTGTGACCTCACCAGGGAAGGGCTCAAGGAGCACTGGATGGTGACAGTCCCCGGCACATCACAACAGATGGGGAGAGACACGGTGGGGAAGGAGAGGACAGCCAGAGGCTGGTGGCACCTCCTGGCCTCTGCCCAGCAGGACCCTTGTAAAGCAGATCTGCAGTTTCTGTGGCTTGTAGGTGGATGAAAGCTTCAGCCTGTGGTCCAGCGGCATGATCCAGACATCCAGACATGGGTCAGGGTTTGTGCTGGGGAGTCTGATCTTCGCAGGCATCAGATAAAACCTTAGCACTCAGTCTCATTCTAATGCTGTCCTGGAAGGCAAAATTCTCCTTCTGATTTAAACTTACGGATTGCACTGACAGCTGAAGGACAAATGCTGTGGGTTTATCTAGAACATAATGAGTTTCCTAAAAAAGTCTGGAAGTCTCAGGAGCAGGCATGTCCCTCCCCTCAGGACTAGGTGGTCAGCGGGATATGGTTTGGGAGCAGTCCTTCTCTTCCTTGGGCAACTGCATATATCTTTGTGAAATGAAAGGCAGAATAACAAGCACAAACCCAGAATAATTCAGGTTAGAAGAGCATTTAGAGCTCATCTTGTCCAACCCAATGCTCAGAGCCAGGCCAACTTCAAAGTAGCATAAAATAAATAAGGAAGCAAATTTGCATGAGCTTTAGGAGTTTATTATCTGACTCTGTTCTGTCCCAGACTATAGGAAAGCCATTCCTGTATCTAACTACTCTTCTCTTCTGCAGCCATAGAAATGGGTGTTACACTCAATAGCTGACGTTTTCCACACAAATCTTTCACTGTTTGAAGTCCCTGTTTTCAGCACCTAATGTCTACTTCTGCAAAAACAGGACATAGGGCTTGATATAAATGCTCAATCTTTTCATAATACTTGGGATGGAACAAAAGAGAGATAGAGAAACCAAGAGGCTACACTTGCCTGACTTCTCCCTTTTAACAAAGGACTATCTTATGCCATAGTTTTTGCCCTGCATAGGAAGTAGGCAATACTTTTATGTTATTTCAACCAAAGGCTCACCAGGAGTTATCTGAAATACATCTCACATCTTTCCACAAGCAAGCACATGGGGGCCTGGGCCACACGGGAGGGCATCGGGACACCAGGTTGCTGCAGAAACGTTCCCGCTAGCTCATAGCACCAAACAGTTTGATGAAAGTCGGTGGAGAATTCTGCTCACAATTTTCCCAAGGAATGAATAGGGAAGGTCCTTCATCCACTCCGTGAGGCTTTTCCTTATTAACTGCTGCCCTCCTATGTGTAAAAACACAAGCGATAAGAGCGAAGTCCTTCTAACAGTCACAGTACTGAATGTCAGGATGACTTAACTGTCAAGAGCTGTAAACAAAACTGCTAGAAAAGGAGGATTTTTTGAAGCCTTTTGCCAGTGGAAGGCTGTTTTCTGCTGTATGGTACTCAGCACTTTTCTTGAGAGCTCATTCAACAGGACTAATTGCTCTGATAATAGGACACTGATGCTGATGTTCAGCCAATATTTTCCTTTCCTCCCTAGTGAGCACTTTCTGCCTGCCACCAGGAATCCCTGCCTCTATTTCTATCTACATGTTAATGCATCGATCTACATCTTAAATACTTGTTGGTGCTCACTATATTTCTCCCTCCCCCATTCAAATTTGAGCTCAGCAAAACTGTTGTAATATAGCTTTTATTTAGCAGAGAACTCTCTGCCACTCCTTCTTAATTGCTTTTCATTTGTTCAGCTTCTTTCGGGTGTTGAAATGGCCATAACCAAATGCAAATTTCTGCATGTGCCCAGCTGCTGGTTTACGGACAATAGTCACAGCCTTTCTCCCTTGCCATGCCTCTGCTCATCCAGATCTAACTGTATGACAGACTCACTTGCCAAAACCATATTCTCAAATATCAGCTATTTTGGTCTTTCCACATTACCTCTTTCTGCTGAGCATATCCAACCTACCAATGCCGTTCAACACCACTCACCAATCCATTCATCCATCCATTAGTTTCATCTAATTGTATCTTGCCTCGTTTCTTTTCTCTCATGGTCCATCACTGTTTTTTTCCAGCATGGTTTTCCCATTGCTGTTTACTATGCCTTCCAATTTAGGTATCATCTGGGAATTTAATTAATGTGCTTTTTGCCTGCTTTTCCAGATCATTAATGGTGCTTCTGAGAAGACTGGACATACTAAAAGTCCCTGAGGTAATAATAGTACAGCTTCCCCTAACTAGACATGGTGCATTGATGCCTGTTGTGCACAGCTAACAGCTTTCTAGATACTTCTCAGCCCATGGGAAATGGCTTCCCTCCAAGGCAATCAAAGTGAGCTAGGTTTGGAACAAGGATTTGTGAACCGCAGTATAAAATTATTTACTAGAGCACAAAGTGACCAAATCCTGTAAAGGTTTTTATGTGTCTACATTTTCAAATGTAATAAAACAACTAACCCAGTAAATTCCACGTAGTAAGGAATGACATCCTCTCGCCCTTCTATATCACTCCTCTACCCTGAGATTTATACAGGTCCACTTATCTATTGTGTGCATCGTTAACCTGAATGTTTGGGGCTTTTCAAGATTTCTCATCCCTGTCTGCACCCTGCCCTGTCAGGGAGGTCCTGTCTAAGAGCAACAGAACTTTTGGCCAAAGGGCAAGGATGTGTTTCTCCTTCAGAGCCACCACGACTGCCTTCTAGTACCTGTGATCTCAGCACACCACATGCTAAACACACCCCAGTGGTCCCACATGCATCCACACCAACCTCCCCTTGGGCAGATTTGGTTCGGACATGTGACTGTGTTCAATAAAACCCAACACAGAGAGAACCTTGCATCCCACTCCCCCCCAGATTGCTCATTAACAGGACATTTTTTCAAAATTTAGAAGTTACCTGTTGTACTGGTTTGGGCCGGAAAAGTGTTCATTTTCTTCACAGTGGCTGGCGTGGGGCTGTGCTTTGGATTTGTGCTGGAAAAAATGTAGAAAACACAGGGATGTTTTTGCTGCTGCTGAGTAGAGGCTCACACAGAGGCAAGGCCTTTCCTGATCCTCGCCCCACCCCACCAGTGAGAAGGGTGCACAAGAAGCTGGGAGGGGACACAGCTGGGAGACCTGACCCCAACTGACCAAAGGGTTATTCCAGACCGCATGACATCATGCTCAGCATATAAAGCTGGGGGAAGAAGAAGGAAGGGGAGAACATTCAGAGTGATGGCATTTGTCTTCCCAAGTCACCATTACAAGTGAGGGAGCCTGGCTGTCCTGGACATGTCTGCACACCTGCCTGCCCATGGGAAATAGCAAATTAATTCCTTGTTTCGTTTTGCTTGTGTTCTTGGCTTTTGCCTTACCTATTAAGATGTTTTTATTTCAAACTATCAGTTTCCCCACTTTCACCCTCGATTCTCTCCCCCGTCCCACTGGAGGGGCAGTGAGTGAACAGCCGTGTGGGGCTTAGCTACCAGCTGGCATTAAACCACAGATACCTCTACAGAGCTACGTCCCAAACCTCCTCACTGTACACACTGCATCACGTAGTGCTGTTTATTTTCAAAGGATTGCCCTATATGTGGATAAATTCCCCTTAATTCCTCGCTCCTCCTGCAAAGGGCTGAGAAAAAAAATCAACCCAGAAATTACTTGTAGGATTATTTAGCAAAATCCTTTCAAAATATATGAAAGGGAGCTGGAAATTACTTAAAAGATCTATAGAGGAAGATTGTAACATAAAGTATAAATTATGCACTATTATGTACCTATCACACAGAGCAGTGCTGCATCCTACAGGGTACTGCACGCTCATTGATGGGCCAAGAACTGCATATAGATTTAGCTATTGCCAATTTATAGCAAAGCTTAATGAACCAGTATTTGTAAAGCACTTGGGACCTTCAATTAGAAGTGTTACTTTTTATTATTTTCTATATTATAACACTTGGGGGCAAAAAAAAAAAAAAAGCCAGTCTGGTAACAAATTGCAGAACAATTAAATCCAAGTGTGTGTCCACACAGAAACAATGGAAGCGGGTAATTATACGCTGCTGACAGGAGGAACGTGAGCCAGAGATGCTGCACAACTGCCGTGGCTCTGTGGGAATCCCAAATGGCATTCAGAAAACATTTCAAGGGGATCAAAGCTGCCTCACGGGCGCTATACAAATTCACCATCATAAACACTGAATAATACATTACACTAATCTGATTGCTATTGACTGTTACAGTTGCCTGTGTGACCTTGGGCATACATTAATCAAAGGGAGCCGTTCATATTTCCATCCTGTATCCTGCAGCGATGAGCAAAACTCATCTCAAATCTCTTCTTGTCCCCCTCTCTCTTTCTGTTCCATCTGATGTCACTTGGAAATGGAGGCTGGTATTAGGAGGGAAATGGCTTTTTCTACCCTCCCCTCTTTATTTGAACACACACAACACCCTGAGATAGAATAATAAAAACATGCACCTTTTTGTCCACCCAAGTGATCTCTGAACCTAATTTAGCAAGTGTCACCATCTTAAAGAGCATTTGAACTTTAGAGTAATTGGTTTCTCGGAAGAGACTTTAACTAATTGGAGGCACTCTTCAGAATTTCACCAGATGAGCTTATTATTTACCCCAAGAAATGAGGCGTCGTCAAAATGAACGATCCCCTTGCTCTCAGAGTGCAGTGTGCAGTGCGTTGCTCACGTGAGGTGCGTCAAGGCTTAAACCAGAGAAACCAATCTCTCATCGGTTCCCTTTCCCTTTGTCATTAACAGAAGACAGTGAATGCAAGAAAGAGCTGACAATGTGTTGAAAACAAATTGAATAGGCATTGCTTTGCCTGCATCGATTCTCTTATCCTTCCCCCAAGGCTATGAGATGATACTTAGCGTATTAAATTGCAAAAAAAAATCCGATGCACGTGCTGTCTGGCGTGCTTCCTCCTGCCCCAAGTGGGTCTTTGAGTACGGAGAGCCTTCCCCCGGGGCATGTTTGATCCCCAAAGCAGGGCTCTCTCCAAGCTCAGTGGAAAATATATAAAATCAGAGGAAACTTCAAAATACTCTAATGAGCTGGGTTTGATATGGTTTCAGAGCATTGTCATGCAAATATGTTTCTTTAACAGCATTATTCTGTTACCTGAGAGCTAAGCATGACAGTCAAGAAGGTAAAGGACTTAAAGAGGCTGGGATTATTCCCCAAGCAAGTGTTGTAAATGCAGTTATATTTAAGATAAAATTTAAACGAGTTATGGTAATACTAATACCATATGAGTAACTGGCTCTACAACCACGGGTACCTGCTTTTGAAACATTTGATTTAAAAATAAGTAAAATATTACGAAATCTTCCAATGTTGTCACTAAAAGCTCTCTCTGTGCCTCATCAGAGGGTGCTGAGAGGGAGGTGTTGAAGAATACCTGGACGCGAAGGAGAAATAAAGCGGAGCAGGCTGTATATTTACTCCTGCCAGTCAAGTAATCCTCCCTCCTGGCAGCACGAAAAAAACACAGAACTTAATTAAGAGGGCCCATTTTGTCTACAAAGCCTTTTACGGTCCATGGCCTTTTCTCAGATACACTTACTTTTTCCATCAGTCACATCAGTACCTCCAGGTTGCTGCCGAGCATTGCCAGGGGACCCCCTGGAAGCTTTCTCCTTTATAAATTTTTCACACTGGTTCTATTACCTGGAGTGGACTTCCACACGGTAAGAATACAGCCTGATCCCCCCCAGACCTTTATCAACCCTCGGTGCATATGCCACGATGAAGAAAAATAGTGCATGTAGACCACTCTTCCTCCTTTTTTTTCATTACGCAGCAGCTCTTCAGCACATTAGAGAGAGTTTCAGGACAAATTAATGGATATTTTAGGAAATCTGAAGAGTGGTTTTAGAAAGATGCACTGAATTTTGTAAGGAGAATCTCAAAGCCATATTGGTCCCTTGGATATGGCTATGGAATGGTCACTGAATGTGGAGGAGAAATGTTAGTTGTTGGAAATGAAAACTGATTAGAGAGTTTTGATGTGTTTGTGGGCTCTTACCCAAATGACTCAACAGAAAATGGTCACGCATTGAAAATCAGACTGCAAAAGTATTTTTCTTGTCCCTACTAACTTCCCTCCTCACATCCCACAAGGAAAATTTAATTCAGCCCCCACGTGGAAGTCCAAAACGGAGGATTGCTGGCTAGTGCAGATAGGGATGGTTCAAGGGGAAAAACTAACTCTAGGAGAGAGAATTCAGGAATTCATTCTCCTGACATCCAGGTTCAACAAATTATTTTAAAGCATGTCTGAAGACTGCACCCTGCAACGCCTGGCTGGTTTGTACTCCTGTGAATCTCTTTTTACAACCTGCTCCTGCTTCGCACCAGGAGAGGCTGGAGTTAAGGAACCTTGTCTCACACAAGTTTAAAGCCAGCGTAACTTCTGACTCTTGTGGGTGCTACTTTTGATTTATATTCATGACGCCAAGAAGAAAATCAGATCAAGCAAATATAAATCAAACAGAGATCAATACTGAGTATCAAGGTACTAATTCTATCCCCCGAAACAGCCCTTACAACCTACAGGAGGCCAGGAGACAATTCCCCCGGCGCAAGAACAGCAGATTTATGGTGAGCTCTGGTCCTGGTGCAGGGAGATGTTGGAGGTGGAAGGGGATGGGTCTGCACCGCATGCTATTAAGAATCTGTGTCTGTCTGGGCTGTCAAACAGTCTGTAGGCAGCTTTGGGAGGTTGTCATAAATCAACGCACCCTTGCATTGGGGACTTTTGATAAGAGCCAAGTTGGTTTAAAATTATCTTTTCACTGTGTTTTGCCTTCAGGAACCACTACAGAAGCTCAGCCTCATGCTTCTCCCAGTGGAAGGGCCACAGGATAAGAAATAATAAGTGGCTGAGAGCTCTTCCCCAAACCCGAACTATCCCAAATGGCAGAGCAATGTTTTCTTCATCTTCCTCCAGCGACATGACAACAGTAAAGCTGGTCTTTAAAGTGTGCCAAAATGTTTTGTAACTTGAGTGAATGTGCACTGGCTGGAAAGGACTGGGCCACCAGTCCACGGGCGGACACAGTTCAGTGGTTCAGTGTGCTCTGTGAGCAGCCCACAAAGCGCCGGGCAGATGTTCACACGAGCCAACAGCTTGTCTGGTGGAGTCTTAATTTGTTTTTAGGAGGCATATTAAAAAGGATGAGGCAATTTGGCTGCTTTATGCCAGCACCGCTAAATGTGACGATATATATTATAAAAATCTGAAATCAAAAGGCTTGGAAGAGGAGGAGGGGGAAAGGCATAGGAAACAGGCAAGTATTTTGTACGTTAGAAAATTTTACAACTTATCGATCAAAGCACAAATCATGAAGTTCCTTGCTTTGTAGAAATTTGCAGGGCAGTGCGATTGAAAGGGGAGATTTGTTTGGGGGTGTACGGGGGGCATGTTAAATTGCAATAGCCGATAGCATAATTAAGTAATAAAACTCTCCAAGTAGTAATTATAGGATATGCCAAACAGAGTTATAAGGCAGGAGGCCAAAGGCCAAGCGATTAACCATCTGAGAAGTGTAACCATTCCCTGGAAATGCCCAGCCCAGAGTGCTGCTGCTGCAGTGCAATATAATTTAATAAATGCCAAAGAGTAGGACCAGCTTTACATTTCAACTCTGAGCCGATGGCAGCGCCTCCCATTAGTCTCCCAGTCTACAAGAAAAAGAGTCAGGGGAGCTGCCCAGGGCCCTCATTATGAGGCTGAGCACATGATTTCTTACTTTGTGCCTGTGAAGCTCAGCCTTCCCTTGGCTCACCTCCTCTGAGCTGGGCTGTGGTACCCAGCGTGACCACGTCTCATCTGTCCCACCACTTGCTGAAGCTGGTGCATGTTGAGCTGATTGATTTTGCTCCAGACAGGACTGGGGATGCTCAGACACCTGAGGATGAGATTGGTTTTAGAAAGATGCTCTTCCTCATCTTGTAGCAATTGCAACAGTCTCCTATCGAGAGTGAGGTGTCTTACTTGAGCGTATCTAAGATACCACTGAAACACACACTGGGGATAATTCCTATTGCTGTAGATTTCACACAGAAAAGTTTCTACTTCATTAGTTCCAAAGAAATAAAGGGAAAAAAAATTTCTCATCTCTATCTCAGTACAGAGGTACATTAAATTGTATTTTTCTCTGAAAGTCATTCTGTCTGCTGCTTCAGGAGCAGAGGCAGTAAATCCATTAATGAACTAAGATGCCTTAGAGTCATTCAGACTTCAAGAACTCATGGTTGGGCTGAGCTCAGGACTGCGATGGATTTTACCCATTATAGGTTAGTACTTCTGTTGTACACTTGTCAACATTCATATAGATACAGTCTTCTGTTGAGCATTGCTACCCCGCTGCTAAGTATACATAAAAGGTCTAAACTAGCTGCTTTTTAATTTCATTTTCTGTGCCTCCTGCTCGTGAAATAGGAGTTCTTAACTCACCTTCTTTAAACACTTCGCTTTTTTTTTTTATCTCATTCTACCATCACCCTTTGTTCCTCTAACATCTAAGATATATAGTTCTAATCTTTTAATCCCTCCACACACTGCAGCTTTCTGCTCCCTTAATCATTTTCACTGCCTTCCCTAGACCTTTTTTATTTCTGCTCTATCCTTCTGCAAGCCTGGAGAGCAAAACTGAACAAAGTATTCACGCTGAGGCGTCACTTCACATAAAACCTACATAATAATTCCGTGCTCTAGCTTTTTCTTAATGCAAACGAACATTTTATTTGCTTTTCTGGCCACCGTTTCTTATTGAATAGATGTCTTGTTGGCAATGATGCCTTGTTCCTCTCCTGACTACCTACAGTTAATTTAACACCAACTCCACGTGTAAGTAGTTTAAATTGTTTTCCTTTTCCTCTCGGTATGCTTCACCTTATGCTTACTCAAACTGAGCTGATCCCTGAAATGCAGTTGAGCTCTTTAAGAGACTCCTGAAATGATTTATGGTTTTATTGATGCTTTTGGCTGCCTAAATTGTTATTTTGGCTCAATGGTAGGGTTGGTCCGGGGGCATCACACCACTAGCCTTATCCTGACATGGATATTACGCCTTCCTTCATAAGGGAACTGACGCCCATGCAGCTGCTTACTCTCTCAAGAAATGTTTATTGGAGACTGTTTAAAACCACGTTGCAGCTGGAGATTTTCGAAAGCTACTGCCTTCTCCGTTCTGCTGCAGGGACACGAAGAAGTGTAATAGACTGGAGAGAAAGGATTATTTCCTTTTACAGAGCAGTGCAGTTTTGTCCATGAGATAACATTAAGCAGCCTTTTAGTACTGCTGTATTTTTAGCCCATTTATTTGATTAAAGTGAGTACTGTTTCTCTTTGCTTTTCAGGTGCTTCTTAAAACAAGAATTTCACACATATTATGTACCTTACACTCCTTCAGCAGACTACATACCTGACATTGTGTAAGGAACCTTGCGTGACTCATGGAGTAACCTCAGAGCATTAGCACACTTGGGCTCCATTTCCCTATTTGGATAATGGAGGTCATGATAGCAACTGGGTTTTTTAAGTACATTGAACCCATTCACAGCAACTATAAGATAAAGATTTTTTTTTTCCTCTAACCACACGATGCTTGCAAGTGCTACCACATCTTTCCATTTTTCTGTAAAATCCACTCTTAAATCAGCATAATACCAGTTTGCCACCGATGCCAGCGACTATAAATAAAGAGCAGTGATAGAAGAACACATATTGCTATTTGCTGTCTGAAAACTTTTGTAAACACAACCATATGAGCATCGAGAGAGGCTATGCAGGCACAAGAGCCAGCCCATAGATTTCCAAGGACCACAGCACTTGCCTCCTGTGTAAACCAGTACATGCTAAAAGTTCTAGGTACCTGAGGCTGCTTGCCCAAAGATCTTCACCTCATTTCTGGAGTCTTTCTGAACATATTAACGTTAAAAAATAACCAGTTATGTCAATAAAGTCAAATGTCTTACTAATTTCAACAACAAAATTAACTCCTCGCTTTAATAGGTAATAAAAATGCCTGCCTTCCTCTCCCTTCACCCACACTCTTCCTCAGCCTCAGTTATGAATCATTTCTTTGTTCCAGCAAAGTGGCAGAGGAATGCTGTCTCCTCTGTGATTTCCTTACTCTGTGTGTGTCTATGTGCAGAAGAAACCTTTTTCTCCTTCCCTGCTCTCTCCTGGATCCTATAAAACACAGCGCTCTCCAGCCCCTGGCTGTGGTCAAGACCGGGGAGGACAGAGCAGGTGGGTCTAGCAAAGAGATGTGTGGCAGAGCTGATGACTCCAAAAAGGCAACAGTTAATCCTGGAACTTCACAAGGAAGGAAGCATCGTGGTATTTACCTCAGCGAAGGTAATTCCGGAATTTTTTTTTTATATAAGAATGAGGAAGGGATTCTTTAATAATGCAAAAATTAAATAAAATTGAAGTATTATCATCACTGCCTATTAATAACCTTACAACATACCTTTTCTGAAGCGGGTGTATATATCACATTTCAAGCTTAAAAATAGAAGCATAACATTAAACAGAAACTTAATGATATAATATTGTTTAATGTCTGTATTTCTGTTTTGGCTGCGTATTAAGTAATGATCTTCCCAAGTACTGAAAAAATTAAATCATTAAATCTATTTCACAACTGGTTTACTATGTAAACATGACAAAACGTCTGCAAATACAGGAAATTTATTATGAGGACCATGTGCTTCACTTGCCTGGTGGAAACTCTACATACCCACCTAAGTCTCCAAGCTGTATTTTAGGATGTACCTTTCCAAACAAGGCATCTTTGCTGATCTGCATGGCAATAATTAGGCAAATAGGCAAGATAAAATAAATGCAAAGGCTTGTGGCAATATATTCCCACCTCTAGAGCTGGCTGTAGAATAAAAATGGCAGATAGTGGAAACAGGCTTCAAAATTCAGCATTTCTTCTTGTTTTTAAGGATGCTGAGATTTTGTGAAAGTTTCCTTCTCTCTTTCCAAGCGTGTAATCCTGTGGTTCTGGCACTTACGAAACTCCATGAGATATTTTTGTGTGTGTGTGCCTGGGAAATGGTGAACTACTGAGGACAAAGTGGGGTTTTGAAAAGCCAGATTTTCCTTTGAAATGGAAATTTCAGGTACACTAGCTGGCTGTATTGACTACTTGGTTACTGGCTATTACAGTCTAAGTGCTCCCCCGTGTGTTTACTCTCATCCCTTTGCTATAATTCTGGCTAGAAATTCCCACAAGCTAAAAAAAAAAAATAGCTGGGGAAAAAGTAAGCAGATTTCAGCAGAACTTCTATCTCATCTGTGAAACACGAAAAGTCTTTCAGAATTAAAAAAAAAAAAAAAGAGAAAAAAAGTTATTTATGGTTCTTAGTCACAGTCACACTTCTATCTCTGTGGTCTTTCAGGAATCAGTCTCTGAATTGCTCCACAGCTTGACCAAAGCAGTTTAATTGCAAGATCAGGTCTGTGTGGAATGGGAGAGGTGCCAGTGGGGTTGTCATCTCCAGCTCAGATGCCCCCAGGACCCCCTGGTGACTGGAAATAGCCCAGAGGCAGTGAGGAGGAAAGCAGCACTTTCAGCTCGTTTAGGGGCTCAGAGAAGCTCTGCAGGAAGCCCCTGTGAAGAATGAAACTCTTCCTGCCAAGAACCTGGTCCAAGATGCTGAGTAGCAAAGAAAGCATCATAAATTGCACACTTTGGTCATTTGTGCCACAACCAGATGTCTCGGTAATCCATCAAAAATTAAGCTGTAGATGATAAACATCTTTTTTGTTTGTTTGTTTGTTTGCTGCTTATTATTAATTATGGCTTCGGGGGAGCCACATATGTTTGGATAACGGCAGTGGAAAGGTTTCAAGTTCTGATGTAGTGTCTGCTCTGGAGGAACAGAAACAGTTGGCAAATTCAGGCTGAGGTGCAGGCTGCAGGTTCCCTGACACGGCCGGAGGTGAAAGGTCTATTGCTGAATTTTCTCACTGATGTTCTCTATTGATTTTTCTGAGACCGCCCAGGCAAATCATTTAGAGTCAGTACCTAAGTTTACTCATGCCTTGGATGAGCAATGTATGATTTAAAGTGACTGCCTCCCACAGACCCCATGAGTCTTTAATTTATGTTAGTAAGGTGACTTGAGCTCTTGAGTTTTTAGCTGCAAGATGTTACCAATAATTCAAAAGCAACAAGTGGCATGAATGAGACTTGTACCTGTGGATAAACAGATTAGTAGCAAACACTTTTAATATATGAAAATAAAAGTAAAGTTTGTAACTCTTTTACCTTAGGAAATTCTTCCAGGGTCTCTCCCTACCCAGGCATTACAAGTTCTGCTTCTGTCCTGCAGACTCCAGCTCCTGAGCACAGCTTTGTGGTGACTAATCCTTTCCCTCTGCATGGTATTACATGGATAATTGTGCAGATACTGTACGTCTTGTAGCAGACTTACTGGAATATTTTGTGCTACCATACAGCAGATCTCTTTTATTTAAAAACTTCAGCTGGAGTATTTAACATTCTCTTCTTTTTTTTTTCCCCACCACCATTCTTCAATCAATTCACTTAGGCAAATTCCTAAGCAGATGCAAGAATACATTTTAGATGAATTTCAGGGGATACTCATTGCTTGTTAAATACCACTAGGCAATTATTTAATGAGGTTTAACAAGTATGTAATAGATAGATTACTTATGACCTAGATGTGAAACCTCAATGAATATGTTTAATCAATTGGCATTCAATTAACATACATTAGGCTTTTCCTGCAGCACCGTGCTTTATTTTAGCTGTCTCGCTAACAGACCAGGCTTGCATACTTGCTAACTACTCGCTGCCCGTAATTTTAGGTCCAATATTGTACCTGTAATAAAAAAAAAAAGAAAAAAAAAATTAATTGCAAACATGTTCTAGATGAGTTATCAGCCTGTAATTGCCCATTTAGAAGTGTAAATCCCATTTGGTGCACCAGTATACTCAATTATCTTCTCTGCATTTGCAACTGTAGGGCCCTTCCCATGCTCCAGAGAGCTGTGTCCATAGCTTTTTTTCTGATTCAGCAGCAGAAACTGTCTCGTCCCCTCTTTTCCATGACAAGATTTTCACTGGCTATGAAAAGGCAATATGGGATTGAAGTGGAATATAAATGAGCAATGCTGATGGATGTCCTAGGGTGGAATTACTCTCTTGAAACATCACAATGAATCCAGAAACATCTCTGCATCTCTGTAATGCTACAGCTTAATTAGAGCTTAAAAAGGAACAACAAATTTGTTGGGTCTTTGTCCAGTGGTATTCATTAATTTACATGTAACTTTGTGCTTTTTGTTCTCATCAGCAGTAGAGAAATTGTCTCCCTCCCAAAACTGTCAGAAATAAAGCACTATTAAATAATGCTAAAGGCAAGCTTAGCCAGGAGAACTGATGAGAAAGGAATTAATTTTCAGTGCCACTCTAAAAGTGCTCCAGAGGCTGGGTAGTGTGGTGTCTTCAGCTTCCTGTAGAGATTTGGAAATGCCTTTGTCCTACCTCTGTGAGTACAAACAGCTAAACCATTCGCCTCACATGGTTGAAAAGAGCAGAGGAAGGTAAAAAAACCCCAAACACGGGTAATGCTAAATAATATTTTCTGTAAACTGGTTAATTTTGCTACAGAGACCTACAGCTTATTCCACCCAAGCTGATACGCAGAGCTTTGCAATATGGTTTTGAAACCTCCTTTGACCCCAGTCTGACTCCCCATCTGACTTTACAGGCTTCACGTCATCATGTGTTGCACAAGGCATGATGCAGAATTTTCAGGAAAGGCAAAATGGTTTTGTGAAGATAGAAGCCACAGTGGGAGAAGTGTGAAAACGACCCAAATCTTGGCGTACTGATAACTGGCTTAAGAAGACATAAAATGCCAGTTTCAGTTCAATTCCCCTTCTTTTGAACAGAAGAAGCCTCGGTGCGCTCTAAGGGAAGATCTGATGTGGAGCTTCCAGCGCTACAGAATCTCACACCTCCTCTCTGCACATCAATTAAGATGGACTATGTGCCAGAAGAATAGCTGCGTGCCTTTGTCCAATTTTAATTGATATCTTTATCTTGGAGTAGGTTTCTTTCTGGAATCTCTGTGCCTCTGGCTCATTTGCCATGTTCTGTACATACAAGCACTGCTTTCTAGCACCAAATATCATAGTTCCAGGCAAACTTTGGTGTCAAAATGGGAAGGGCTACAAAACAAGAAGATACATTTTGTTCTTTTCTTCTGCAGAAAGGACACCCTGCAAGATTAAAGTAACTGGATTTTGATCAGCATTTCCCATTTGCACTGGGCTCTTTACGAATTGAAATGTAAAAGGTCAAAGCTCCAAAAGCATTTTTCATTTCTAAAGAGGGTTGTTCACCACTGTAATTTAATAGCCATGCCAAAGCTGATAAGATTTTGGAATCTGTCCATGGCGTGTATTGATGTCACAGGTCAAAAATAAAGGCTTCAATGTAATTTATTTCTCCAAGCACAGTGAAGATAATAACTCAAGCACAGAGCAATATGTTAAAACTAAATTATATTCAATAAAGATGACTTATGCCAGTCTTCTGAAAACTAAATACACTTGGCTCAATTCGAATGTGCTCATTATTGTGGTATGGTGGCCTCCAAGAGGTACTTCAGCACTGCACAGCGGTCAACGTTGAGTTCTGGATCTAGGCTGTGGGGTTTGAGAGCACTCAAGGGGGAGGAGGTTGTTCTTCCTTTCTGTGTTGAAAATCTGACTTGAGGGAGCATTTTCCTGCACTGGCTGCTGCTTCTGTTTTGCTTTCTGCTGGATGGAATGATGCATAAGAACAAAAATTTGTTCCTGCTATAAATAGAGTCTGTACATGTGATACAAGGGGGAGGAGAGCAGATGCTGCACACAGAGCTTCAGCTGGAACGTCACGTGTTAATGCACAGCTAGGGATGGGGGAAGGGGGCACTTCCAAAACACCGGGAAATAAAACTATCAACAGAATAGGTAGAGCAGAGGCAGCCACTTACAACATCTCCTGGGCTACCCAAACGGTAATTTACAGTGTGTGTAATGTCACACTGAGGTTCAGCAGCACAAGAAGGACATTAACCTGTTGAAGCTTGTCCAAAGGAGACCACAAAAATGATGCAAGGGCTGGAACCCCTCTCCTGGGAGGCCACGCTGAGAGAGTTGGGGTTGTTCAGCCTGGAGAAGAGAAGGCTCTGGGGAGACCTTCTGGTGGCCTTTCAGTATTTAAAGGGGTTTGTCAGAAAGATGGGGACAGACATTTTAGCAGGGCCTGTTGGGACAGGACAAGGGGTGGTTTTAATCTCAAAGAAGGGAGATTTAGACTAGACTGAAGAAAGAGATTGTTGATGCTGAAGGTGGTGAGAGCCTGGCCTAGGCTGCCCAGAGAGGTTGTTGCTGCCCCATCCCTGGCACCATTGCAGGTGAGGCTGGCTGGGGCTCTGAGCACCCTGTTCTAGTGGCAGATGGCCCTGCTCCCTGCAGGGGGTTTGGATGAAGTGACCTTTGAAGGTCACCTAGTCAAGGTGCTGGAGCAGGTGCAGAGAAGCACAACGAAGCTGGTCAGGGGACTGGAGAATAAATCATATGAGGACCGTTTGAAGGAGCTAGGTCTGTTTAGTTTGAGGAAGAGGAGGCTGAGGG
>JAAGNO010012709.1:5508-30376 GCA_033439905.1 Ceryle rudis | reverse complement strand
TGTGTGGGCTGCCCTGGGTGACCCTGCTCTGGCAGGGGGGTTGGACTCGCTGATCTCCAGAGGTCCCTCCCAGCCCCCACCATTCTGTGATTCTATGATTCTCTGTTTCTCCTGCACTACTGCAGTAATCACAGAACGGTTTGGGTTGGAAAGGACCTTTAATAATCATCCAGTGCAACCTCCAAGAAGAGCAAGGTTACTTGGACTTTTCCTATCATGATTCTTAAGTATGAGGAAGGTGGGAAGATGAAGACAACACAGGATGAACAGGAACATCAGCCAAAAACCAGTGACCACAGCTTAAAGATATAAACAGCATTGTATAAGGAATATACGTCACAAGCACTGCCTGTGTGGCCTGCTGGGTTTGCCCTTCTACTTTGGGATTCGTACCGACCCGAACGAGGGTCGAGTCAGCCAGGGCTGTGAGCCTGGGCAGTGGGATCACTGGCTCTGGGATCGTGATGGATCCGTTTCAGGGCTGCACATCCCACTGAAACTCACGTGACCCATTTTCTCAGTCGAGTCCTTCTGTGCTTTTTTCAAACACTGTACTCTTGGGCCGTGATTATTTTGTTGTTGTTGTTTTCCGACTAGAAAGTAAATAATGTGTTGACGATCTCTGGCAGGAAGCCTCCTTCGAGTACCTGCAAAACGAAGGTGAGCGACTGCTTTTGGAAGCCATGGATGAGCTGGAGGTGGCATTTAATAATACCAACGTGCGCACGGACTGCAATCACATCTTCCTAAATTTCGTGCCTACTGTCATCATGGACCCATCTAAGGTATGGTCTCTTCCCTAGCTCTGAACTGATTGTTTTGCTTGGGTTTGACTGACCAGCATTAAATGGTTTCTCGTGCTGTGGACGCACACCAATCGATGGAGCACATTTCAGTACCATTTGGTGAACGACGTGCAGTTCCTGCTAGGCTTTTTAAAACCGCTACCACAAGAAACTGGGGACTGGTATTAGAAATGGTAACTTGAGGGTCAGTTTAGTTACTCTGCAACTACTGGAGTTCTGCTTTTCAGTAAAGAATGTGGAGTCACATAACTAATGGGCGCCGCTAACTAAAGATGGCTTGTTGAGCTGCTAAACCAAGGTCTCTTCGAAAGCAGAGAGAGCACTGTTTAGTTGGGCCAGTTATGGCAGGCGATTAGTTTGCTTCATGTCAGGAACCTGTTTGGCAGTGAGGAAGGAAGGAAAGCTTTGGGTTTTCTTCCAATCTATGAATAAATATTAAATGTAAGCCTTCAGAACTAGCAGAGCTCCTATTTTTAGCGGAGTGCCGCTGTCCTTCAGGCAATGCAGCTCACTTCCTCTGTGTAATCCAAGGAACAGCTATTAAAAATACGTTTTGTCTTTGAAACGAAACTTCTTTTTCCACTGTGTGCTTGAGATAAACAATTTTAACAAGGAAATAGCTTTAAATGCTCTTCCGTTTGTTACAAAAGTCCAGATTCTATCCAAATAAAACGTGAGATAAATCAGGAACTTAAAAAGAATTTGTAAATTCAGCTACAAAAAGAAGTGCCTCATTTTCATCCTCTGATACAAAACCACAGAGATCAACGTTATAAAGAAATGAACATTAAGCTTTGTAGATACGTAAATGAAAGCGTTGAGGCATAAAGCATGTTTCTGGTTAGCAGAACCACCACAAAGAGAGTCCCAAATAAACTGTAAAGGCTGCATTTAGTTGGAAATCAACATTCCGTTCATGGTTACCGAAAGATGAGAGCTGACCTTTCCTTACGAGAGTAACTGAAAGTTTAAAAAGATGAATTGGTTATCAAAATAAGTATCTCTTGCTTGCTGACTTTTAAATCATGATTAAAAATGGGTGGCTTAAATTGCTTTTGAATAAATCCTCTCTCGGCACACCCTAAGTTTTTAGTTCCCCGGAAGTGCAGGAGAAGGTGGGATGTTCAGCCCCAGGAAATTGGGCTGTCCTCAAACGTGCAGGGTGACTTTTCCCTGCTGTTGACAAGAGACTTTTTATTTTTTGAAAGAATGTTAAAAACCAGCCTATAAATTGCCTTCTTTTCATATGCGCTATTTGCCAAGAGTAGTATATTATAAAGTTTAATCGAACACCAGAAGGCCGAGCTCTGAGTAGTAATTGCTTTGTTGATTTAAAGCGCGGTGCCGCGTGTGCGGTGAAACATGATTATTGTGCGTTGGAAGTGCTACATAACAGTTTGTCAGGGATTTTCCTTCCCTGCGTTGGGTCGATCTCAGCCGTGAGCTGTGCCTGCAGGACGGGCGGCGGCCGAGGGGGAAGCAGGGGCCACGCTGTGCCTTTCTGGGGTGTGATGTGCCGTGAGGATAGAGAGATGTGACTCCAGCTCTGTCCCTCTACCTCGGTAGTCACCAGGTTGGGTTTGGCTCCTATCCCAAGGCTCGTTAGGATGAGAACGGACAGGCCACTGAGGTCCCAGGACAGCACTGTGCACGTGTTGCTCTTTGGTGCTTCCATCTCTCATCTTCTGCAATGTTCCCCCTGAACACTGGGGTCCTTTTGAGAAGGACCTCACAGCAGCAGGAGGGAGGGTGACAAAGCGCCAGGTGTGTCGAGAAGGGTGAGGGAAACTCTTCTGCTGTGTTTCAAGATCGAAGAGTCGGTGCGGAGCATGGTGATGCGCTACGGGAGTCGCCTGTGGAAGCTCCGCGTCCTCCAAGCCGAGCTGAAGATCAACATTCGTTTGACGCCGACTGGGAAGGCAATTCCCATTCGCCTCTTCCTGACCAACGAGTCCGGCTACTATCTGGACATCAGCCTGTACAAAGAAGTGACGGACTCCAGAACGGCACAGGTATGGTTCCATATGTCTGCAGGCTTTGGTGAGCAGGTCATTTGAGCGGGACACGTTCTACCCGAGGATGCTCTCCTGCGGCGCGCGGCGTTTCCAGGTAACGTACACTTGCCGTTCCGCTTTGCCAGAGGAGGGAGAACGTGAAGATAACCTTGCGGTAGGTGTGTGGGTGTGCAACGTGTAGTCAGTCCCGTGGAAGTACGTACCTTCCAGTTGGTCTGTACGTACCTTCGGTCAGTTGTACATCTGTTTTCCTCTGTGGCAGAGTGCTCAGAGAAGTAATAGAAAGGTAATGGCTGTTGGTGCTGCTGCTTTAGGTTGTAATAAAAAAAAAAAAAAAATACTAATTATACATTTCCCTGAGTAGATAGAGAAGATCTGTGAACTTATCTTTTCAGTTCTGAAGATATAGGGAATGACCTGGGTAGGATGATATAAAATTATTGAAGGTACTTTTATATCATTTTTATGAAGTGTAATGGGCTCTTTTGTAATGGTTGTGGCTATTCTGGTATTTCAGCTTTTCGTGGCACGGCAGTAGTGTGGTTAAACTGAAATAGCTACATATGCTAAAATAGATGGAGCATAGGATGCATGGAAAATATTTAAATACAGAAGTCTTTGCATCTCCCTCTGTAATAATCTCTCTGCCATGCAGTAGTAGCAGCAGAATAAATCACTCGGGCACCGCTAATGTTGAACACAAAGTGCTGAGTCACCTTTTCTCCCCCTCTTCTCCATTTAATTTTTTTCCAGCAAGCTGCCTGGCCGTGCAGTCCGTCCAGTTCCGGAGATCCTAGGGCAGATAGTGTCTGTAGGTTTTACTTTGCTTCTGCCTTTGAGTGGAGATGAAGAAAGAAAAGAACATTTTAATAATAATCTCCAGTAGCTGAGTTTAACCCAGGAGTTCTGTTAGTCACTCGTGAAGGTCACCTTTCCTCCTCAACTCGGCCTCTGACGAGCTGTATTTGTTTAAAGCCAGGGGAACGCGCTTGTGTGCGTACAGCTTTTAGCAACTCTTTTATATTTGATGTTTTCTGAAATCTGATTACATTTTTTTTTTCCCCAGGATATAAAAGCAGCTTCTAGTAAAAGATTCCCCTGATAGGAGTTATTTCAATTAACTCGCTGAGTATTTGGGAGGAAGGTTTGTCTTGCAAAGCTTGAAGGTGTTAGTTTTTTAAAAAAACTTTGGTAAATCTTCCCCCTCATGGTGGAGGTTTATAGGATGGGTTCAGATCTGTGTATTTTTCTCCTGTTCACAGGGGGTTATTTTGAACTTAAAGGGTTCTTCTAAAGGAATTCAAACATTACTGATGTACTGTGTGCCGCGCACTTCCATGACCTCTGAAGAGTGGAAAAACAGATTCATCATGGGAGGAGGTCCCCGATCCCTTGTTTCTGTGGCAGAGAGTGGCGATGTTCAGTTCAGAATTCTCCAGTTCCACACAACTGCTCTGAAGCTTTCCAGAGATTTAAGGAGAGTTAGGCCCCAAGTGCAGTAACAGATCCTAACACAGACACTTGTTACCCTGAATAAATATTTCTCCCATCGAGCAAGCTGCTTCACAAAGCAGTGTTTGCAAAGACTGACGAGAGCACGGACTGCTCTGTTTAATCTAAAAGCTAAAATAGGCTTTACTTACTGCATTTTAGCTTTAGTGGACTGCTTCAATAAATCCATCTGCAATTAGAAAAAAGATGTGCCCTTTGTCACATCAGATCTGAGCACCGTTCTGTTAAAAACAGCCTCATCGTGCTGCTTCTGGCAGGGTGTTTCTGGTCAGCAGCGCTGTCCCGGTTAAGCAGTGCTCCTTCTGCTCCTTCCTTGACATAGATTCCCTTCCGAGTCCCGGCCGAGCAGAATATATAGTGCCATGAAGCATGGCAGCTGATAACTCATCTCACTACTCTGGGAAAATCACTTAAACTTATAATATCAAAACTTCAAGCCAAATGACATATGCAAGTCTTGACCTAGCTTCCATGATCAGTCAGTGGAGATGCGGGTACCGCGCCGCTCCGCCGCGTAACTAACGGAGATCTCCGCTCCCAGCTATCGCCATCCATCGGCACAGGCGCGGCGCCGGGGGAAATACCGGCGGATGTGAAGGCATCTCACTCACAGGCTTTTTTTTTTTTCTGTGGGGATGTGGCTCTGTTCTCTTTGCTTTCCGCTGTGACGCGGTAATAAGTCAGCGATGCTCCGATCCGCGCGGTAATGGTCCAGCGCTGTCTCCAAAGGGTAGTAATGCATGATGAAGCACGGGCGTTACAGGACACACGGATATCAGCGTACTTGTGGAGAACAGAAACAAGCCTGATCCGTCTGGAATATCCTGATGATCTTTGGGAAAGTCTGGTTGAGATGGGTGTACGGAACCAGTAGATTAAGCAGCAATTGGTTGTGTTTTGTGCTGCAGATTATGTTCCAGGCATATGGGGACAAACAGGGACCACTTCATGGGATGCTGATCAATACCCCCTACGTGACCAAAGACCTGCTGCAGTCCAAGAGGTTCCAGGCACAGTCTTTAGGAACATCCTACGTCTATGACATTCCTGAGATGTTTCGGCAGGTAAGTGGGTGGGTTGTTGTAAACGTTTGTACCTGCAAAGCACTTCTATTGGTTGCCATCCTTGCTTGTCAGGGAAGCAAGCGGCCTGGAGTCCCCTAGGTCTATACAGCTATGGGTTGAGGCTACTTTGAAAGAAATTACACTCTTGATACGCTGCTGCTGTCGTCCCATTCATAAGTCAGATGGTAGAAGCTGAAAGGTGAAGCATCTTCCTTTTCTTCTTCATGTCTCTGTTTTCCCACCCTGTTATCTCGCCTTCCCAGAGGGTTTAGACAGTGCAGGGGTGGTGGTTCCTAGGACTCGACTCATACTTCATTGAATGGGTTAATGAGCTGCAGAATTTATTGTGTATCTGCTTTGCTGGGTTTTATCCTGGATCACGTCATTTGAATGACACTGCTTTGGGTGAAACTGTGTTTCATGGTTTAGATTCCAGTATCCACTGAATGTTGTCAGTCAGATTGTCAGGAGGGGCATTTCAGAGTGTTCTGTCTTGGATATTAAGTCACAGTGGGTTGAATAAAAATACTTGCAGATGATGTTCTTAACAAGAATTTATCTTTTCATCGTCTAGTCTTTGATTAAACTCTGGGATTCCATGAATGAACATGCATTCCTGCCAACGCCGCCGCTGCCTTCCGACATCCTAACGTACACCGAGTTGGTGTTGGATGATCAGGGCCAGCTCGTGCACATGAACAGGCTGCCGGGAGGAAATGAGGCAAGTTGCACTTTCTTTGATGCTACTTTTCTTCTCGTGTCCTGCAAGTACGTTGTGGTGTGGACTAGGTCTGACAATTGTAATGAAAATTTACCAGCCAGGCACAAAATCTATTCATTCAGTATTTCACAGATGAAATCTCTCCCTTGAAAATGAGATTTTTGTTTCATTAAAAATTAATACCTTCCCTACAATGGGTATTTTAACCTCCACAGTAAATGACGATTCCATTTCAAACCTGCGCCTCTGCGGTTTTTCCTTCGTAATTAAAAAGTGCTCATTCAGCAATTCCAGGTAACTGGGGTTTGTACCTGAGCAAAATATGTTTTACAAGACCAAACAGAAATGTTTTCCTTTGCTTAAGAGAAACGAAACCCCAGTTTTATCCATTTCCATGCAGCAACCTGGCAAGGTGTGTGCAACATCCCCCTCTAGTGAGGGATTTACTCGAGGCTGACAACCTCCTGATGCTGCTGGGGTAAGAGAGTCACTTCTGCAGCTCAGGCAGGTGGAGGCTGGACCGTGGGGTCGGCTTTTCCTGGTGTGTGCAAGGATTGCAGCGTTGGAATCACTGCAGAATAAAGCTAACTAGTAGATGGGGTTGGTTTTTTTTTGCCTAGGCTAGATGGGATTCGGTGAGTGAACGCTCCTGCAGTCGTTTCAAAGTATCATTTCAAAGTGGTGGTATCATTTATTTTTTTCTCGGCATCGCTGAACTAGCCCCATCCTTTTACTAGATATATAACTTAAGATTTCCAAAAACTCTGTTGAAAACCATCAGGTATAGTGGTGAGAGGGGTTTTCATCACTGTTTACTGCATGTGTCTTGTCAGGCGAAGGTTTTGAATATGATGTTTGCAAATTGAGCCTAATCAGTAAATGGTGGCTATGGGAGCCCTACGTCCTTGTCTTCTGCTGGCCTACAGGAGAAATGTTTTAACTAGTATAATTAAACCTGAAATGAGCTGTTCCCTGCATCCCGAGTGAAAGCCAAGGCTGCGGTTCTGGGGAGGCTTATGCCATCATCTTTCTCTCGTTCCCTGCTCTCATTCAGCGTTTGAGTGGATGGTGGCTGGGGAAATAGCAAAGTCCCTCAGGGACACAGCTCTGTTCTTGCTGAAATTACAAGCACAGAGCTGCCTGGGCATGAACATGTAGTGTTTACTCTGCCAGTATGAATACAAATAGTCTTATTATAAGAGATTCTGTACCCAAAGACCACCAAAAAAAAAAAAAAAAAAATTAGGAGTTTTTTTTAACCCTTGGTAGACTTAGTTGGGCTCAGTCTGTAAAGAAATGACATGGCTGTTGTGATGCGTGCGGGGTTGTCACCTAACGCACAGGTCCGGGCCCTGCCTCTGTGGCTGTTGCACCGAGGGGCTGAGTCACTGCAAGGTGAGACCGAAAGGGGAAAACGTGATGTTCCCCCCAACTCTTTTCAGTCGAGCTGCTGAAGATCTCTTCTTGTGGAGGTTGGTGGCAGACTCTGCCCTGGCTTTTAATGACCTCCCAGAAAGGAGCTGCTGGCCGCAGAGGTGAAACCCCAGCCCCAGGCTCGGCATCTCCAGGGAGCCCAGAGAGCGGTCACCCCGAGGATGTGCTCTGGGCCACCCCCGAGGGGCTGCGGCTCCCAGCTGGTGGTGCTGAGCTGTCAGCCCGGCCTGTCGGCAGCTGGACGAGGTGCTGGAGCACCATTTGCAGTTGGAATGAGGTTTGAGGCTCTGGTATTGAATTCTGCTACCAATAGCCGCCGCGCACAATAGCGCTCATTGACTGGCGAGAGCGGGCAATCTGGGGAAGAGGTTCCAGCAGCAGTCTGAAGGACGGGTGACATTCAGGAGGTGACGAGCTGCCGAACAGACTCATCCCTCCGTGCTGCACATTCTTTTATCTGGATGAGCTGGCTTTAGGCTTTTATGGTTTAATTCCGTTCAGCTGAGGAAACAAATTCACACAAATGCACGCGCTCAAGTTTCTCTTTCCGAAGAAGGTGGCTGCAGGGGTGGAGAAGGAAGAGACAGGATGGTAGATAAATTCAGAGCAGAAGCCTTTTCTTTGTTAAGGCTGCAAGTGGATCCATTCTGCTTTTTTTGAGAATCAGTCTGCATAGCATCTGGGCAGAGAAATACAGCATCTTATCTGCCAGGAAGCAAAGATCCTCAGGGTAATCCATCTATGTGGCAGTAGCTGGGAGTGTTGCATAGGAGGAGGAGGAGACGTGCCATGAGGAGCAGGAGAAAATATTAATTGGTTCTGTGCTTCTCCTGTATGATAGAATGACGAACCACGCTCAAAATATGGCACATTTCCTTGGTTCTCTAAACTTATCCAAATTTGTTAAGGAAGAGTTTTCTCCTCAGATGTATTTGACTTCAGAATGCCAGAAGGACACTGAAAATCATCTTGCAGGGAGATGATCCCTAAAGAAATGAGCAGCATGGGGACGTCGAGCTCCCAGGCTCTGCACTGTCTGGCTTGGCAGCCTTAGTCAAAGCTTTCACTGCTTTGGGCTGTTCCTAGCCTAATAAGATGGGACTGCTTTGGGGTGTTAGGAGGATAATTTAGACAAATATGTTTTAAGACCTGCCTGGCTCTGTTCCTGTGTGGGCTGCCCTGGGTGATCCTGCTCTGGCAGGGGGTTGGACTCGCTGATCTCCAGAGCTCCCTTCCAACCCCCACCATTCGATGATTCTCTGAAGAGTCTTTGTACTTGCTAAATAAGTGCTGGATATTATACAGCATTCCCCCCAGTTTGGGTTTAACCTTGATGGCTTGTGCCCCAGAGGTGTTCAGACCCCAATGAGCTGACGGGCTGGAGCACTTGGTAGGAACTTTCCAAGTAAATGTGATTTTTACATTATTTTTTCCCCTTTTTTCCCACTGAAAGTTGCTGATTTTCTGAGCCAAAGCCTTTTGGGAAATTGTCCATCATTTGATTTTTACTAAAGAGGAAATTTCTGTTGAAAACTTCTGACCGTGATACGTAGAGCTGCTGTTTAGTGCATTCAGGTTCCTATCAGGGTTCTGCCTGGTTTAGATCAGAGACTCCAGCACAGCGATTCATTCCCCCGTTGCAGTGGGTGCCTCAGCATCGTGGTGTCGGCTGGTCTGAGGCAGGGCTTGTCTCTCGGAGCTGTGCTGCACAGTATGAACAGTTACAGTTTCTCTATGTGAAAAGGGGTCAAAACACTCTTCCTCTTAGAGTGTTCACTGAGCTGAGTGCCCTAATTGTTTTAGCTCGCAGGTGAAATTGAGAAAGCAGCATAAAATCCGGGAGGTTTGCAGTCAGTGTGTTCAGCTGGATGTCAACAGCTGAAGTTGCAATCCCTGCTCTGACGCAGGGCAGAGCAGGAGCTGGAAGCTGAGTTTCTCTTCTCGGAGTCTGCAAGCAGTGATCTGGGTTAACCTGGCTGCATTTTCAGGAAAATCTGTGACACGGGAATTCTCAAGAACCTTCACAACACAAGAGGTTTTTCTCCCCTTAGCTTGCGACCACTTCACGTAGCCCACCACCTCGTTTGGCAGTAATTATCTCTTTGCTAGGAGTCTCCACAAAGAAGCCAAAGACTTAATGGACCATGAAAATACAACTTGGTGTTTATTCCTAGATGGCCCTTGCTCCTAAGCAGAGGATCCTGGCTTGTCATGGCCACGTGAGGGAGCTTGCAGTGCTGCTGGCCCTGCTGCCCACTCTCGTAGCACAGGAGGCATCGCTAACAAGGACCTTTTTCCAACCTCTCGTCCACCCAGTGCACTCAGAGTCCTTCCTGCAGCACATCTGCTCTTCCTTTGGACTGCAGACAGAATCCTGGGTGCTGCCTGGAGCTTTCTGCTAGGTGGTTTCTGTTCTGGATCCTTCATGTTAAGCTCGTGAACTGTGTCCATGTGTGTCCCGGTCTCTAGTGAGTCTTTTCTTTTTTTTTCATTTATTTTTTTCATGTGTGCCCTCTATTACTAGTGTGGCTGCTTTGACACCTCTGCTCACATGTGAGACTGCCCTGATAAGCTCTGTCTGCTACCACATGGCTTCAAGAAGCCAACACCCTCAACAAGACAGGATGTGCCACGGTAAAAAGTTGAGAACAGTTTGTACATAATTCTCAGCGCCAGCAGCTACGGAGCGAGCTGAAGAAGACAGTTATTTTATCAGCACAGTCAAACACCAGTCGATAGCTCCTTCTAATGCTCCCGAGTAAAGGCTGAATAGACTTTGGGACAAATGGGGTATAATTTATTGTATAGCTGTGAGCATATCAAGAACTAAGCACCAGAGGTGGATGCTCAGCCTGACTCCGGTCTGACTCTCTAAGATAGACACGGCTCCTTGAAATGTGCAGTTTATATAGATGGGAGGAAAAACCCCACATGTAGGTGTTTGTAATCTTACGCATTTTACTCTGAAACGTCCTTAACAGGAATATTTTAAGTTCATACCACAACCTGGATGCTTATCTAGGTGTCAAATGGAAGGGGCCAATCTCTTCTCTGTAGCCCAGCAACAGGACAAGGAACAATGGGTATGAACTTGAGCACAGAAGGTTCCACCTCAACATGAGGAGGAAATTCTTTACTGTGAGGGTGACGGAGCCTGGAACAGGCTGCCCAGAGAGGTTGTGGAGTCTCCTTCTCTGGAGACTTTTAAAACCCATCTGGACACGTTCCTGTGTGACAGGCCCTGGGTGACCCTGCTCTGGCAGGGGGGTTGGACTTGATCTCCAGAGGTCCCTCCCAACCCCTAACATTCTATGATTCTGTAACACAAGACTTTTAACGTTTCTGATAATTTACTTTTTTAAATAAGTGGAAAGCTTATTATTTTAGTGGCACAATCTGGCTGAGATCTGCATTGGGCATCTGGGGTAGAGGAGTCTGATTTTGAAAGGCTGCAGCACCCCACCCCGCTCAACAGTGTAAGAGGAGCTGATGCTGTCCTGGCAGCTCCCCTTGCCCCATCCTGCCTGTCCCCAAGCCTCTGCTGTTGCTCTGTAGTTCCGTGGCTGTGCTAAGCTGGGGAGATCTCTGAAAGAGGCAGAACTATGTGAGCACAGGCAAGCGGGCAGGGCTGGAGCTCCGAAGCGTATGGTGACTCGCACGGTGTTTCACACCGCGCCGGCTGCCATCAGCCTGCCGAAGACACGACCAGCCGTGTAGTGACACCCTCTTCGAATGCCCATTGAGACGGCTTTGTCCCGACAATTAGCATATTAGCTGAAATCTTTGTGTGAAAAGGTAATTCCCTCAGCCTGGTGGAGAACTCAATATATTGCTTGTCATTCGTGAGCTGGGCATTCTGATGTTTTTCTATAGCATTTTATGTATTTTGACTACAATTTAGCGTCATCCTCTGGCACTAGGACTGCACCGTCCGCTGATAAGCCCCGACTAATCCTCAAGGATGAGGAGAAAGTGAGTGTGAGGAGTGCCTGCAGCATCACCCCCTGTTACCCTTCATCTTTGGCTCGCGCGGCGCCCGTGTGGAGCGTGTCATTTTCCCTGTTGGCACTAGATGTCACAGTTTTTCCTTCTCAGTAGGCTGAGGATCAGAAACAATCTCTAACGGGAGCTGTTAGCTGGAGCGTGGGCAGGCACCCTTCCTTGAGAGCATGGGAAGGCTTGGCCAGGTGAGACCCGGGACGGCAGCGGGCAGAGGGCTGTTGGAACTCTGCTTCGGCAGCTCCCTGGATTGCCTGGGGCTGAAAGGTGTAGCTAATGAATTTTATACAAGCAAAGCTTAATGGTTGAACTGCATGTTCTGCTTTGTCTCCCCATGTTCCCGTGGTTTATGACAGGCGCAGGGCATTAAAATATCCGCCGGGCTACTTACGGCGGATGGCAAGTACTTGAGAAAAAGCAGAGAACGGGTGATGGCAAAGTCAGGGAATCAACGTGAAGGTCGAGGAGAACACCCGTCCCCCAGCACTAAACAGTGAACGTTTCCCAGAGATAAAAGAATCCCAGAAATAGAAACATTTCCCAAAGATTACAGTAAAAATAGTCGTTTCTCTTTGGCTTTGCCAACCTTTCTTGATGAGTTTTGGGCACAATCCTGACCTGCAGGCCTTTCTGGCAGGAGGAATGGCTTTAAATAACAGGGAAGCTGGACAACTACTTGTGCCGCACAGCAAGAGGTGTCTCCTCGTGTGAAATACCCGTGATGCAATTTCAGAAGGTGATCCTCCTTTGGCAGAATAATTTTAGCCCCTATCAACGAGACGCTCGGAGGTCACGACGAGGGGTGGGGGTAGGGACCAGCACTGAGCACGTTTTTGTCATGGACTGGGGGAGTTTTTAGTAAAAGGTGGAACGTCTCGTGGCAAGTGGAAGATAACACAAATTAAAAGGGAGTTCCTGTAGCATCACTTAAAGCTGATTTATTTTCCTTACTTTTACGCCTAGATCATTTAATGTGACTTTTAAGAGTATCATGTGTGTGCATGGGAGGGTGGGAGTGGCAGGGGGGGTCTCTTGAAGTCTGTTAGAGTTGGGGTGGCTGCGTGTCACGGTGTGCACGGAGCACTCCTTAGCTGGACAGTGGCTGCTCAGCTAAGCAGCAGTATTTTGTAATCCTCTGGATTTTTTGAAGGGTTAATAATCCTGCAGATCCATATCTTCAACGTGCTGTTTCTCACCGTGCTGTAGACTCAATATCTCCCAGGGCCTGATTTTTGTCACGGTACCTGGATGTGAGAGCAGTGCTAGAAGTTCAAGATTTGAAAAGGCTTTTCTTACAGAACCAGGAATTACAAGTTTCTAATACATACTTTTGAGTTAGAATTTACCATCATTATTTCAAAGATGGATTTTTGGAAGGTTATAAGTCCTTTTTATTTATTTATTTGTTTAAAATTTTATCTAATCAGGTCTGTTGAATTTCATAATGCTATCAAACAAACACAGAATTTTCATTTTATTGCTTTTCTTGTAATTCTGGCTTTTATCAAATGTTTAAGTCACACCTCTAATAGGTGTCTGTGATACTTGTCTACAGAAACTCAACTCTTGGGCAGGAAATAACCCCAGATGTCACGGGTGAGGCTCTCAGGGGACGCTGAAAGCAGCAATCCCCCAGATCTCGTCACCAAAGAGCAACGAGAGCTCCTAGTTTCTCGAAAGGTTTTAAAATCCTCAAATACATTCCTAGCGTTACTAGATCGGAGAGTTTTGGTTTATTCTGTATTTTAATGTGTAGGTTTGAACACAGGTCTATGGATGGTATGGATACTGTAGGCAAGGATGCTCTTGCCTACAAGAAAGCTCCTAATAAAGGTTATCTGTCGCTCTCTGTAATATATCAGAAGTTTTCACGCCTTGCCCTCCGCCCGGGGAGAAATGATTTCTTGCTCGGTGCGGAGAGCTCATCACAACTGCTTTGTTTGGGTGAAAAAGCTGCCAATGTTGCTCACAGTTGATTTTGTAGGCGTGCAGCAGGAAGTTGGCAGTTGGTAAAGAATTGGGCGTGGGTTCAGCATTGTGCCTTTTTGCTGTCCCCCGGAGACACCGCGCGGGCTCCGTGCCGTACGACACGGGTGTGCGTGCAGTAGAAACTGCGGCGCTGTCTGGGCTTTGGGCTTTCCTTTCGGTGCTCCGTGTGTCCCTGGGCTTTCCCTGAACATCCACCAGCCTTCTGCTGGTTTAGGTGCCCTCCAGGTGCCCTTTGTCTAGCACAAGGCACCAAGACAGCACGGATTCCCATCTCCCCATCCCACTGTGCTGCACGATGCCTTTTACTGAGCAAGCCTTGGTCACACCTCGTCCCAGAGCTGCTTCTCCCCCCGTCTCAGCCGCTTGGCTGCGTGCTGCTCAGGAGAGCCGTGCCAGCGTGTGCTTGGCCGTGCCCCCGCGACCACGGCTTTGATCGCTGACTGACGCCTTTTTTAGAGCCAAGAGGAGAGCGAAGGAATCCTGGGTCTTGGCACTCGACCCGTGTCAAGGCACAGGGTCTGAATGCCTCCAGCAAACCACGTGTCCTGTCCTTTTTCTGGGAGGTGGGTCACGCCGAAGAGAAAGATTCTAAAGGTTTTGGTCACAGTATAAGTGCAGGGAGTCTCTCTTGGATCTGAAGTTCTGGACATCAGATTCAAATGAGGAAATACCAAAATTGCCACGTCTGCCTCGAGAGCAATTTCTGGGGCTTTGTTCCCTCTCTAATGCCCACCCTGCCCGTGGTTGTGCAGCCGAGTGATTCAGCATCCAGTGGACACTGGTTTACCTCCAGAGCAGACAGAGGTTGTGAAGGGGGAATGAAGCACATGTTCCTTGATTTGAGGATGTCAGAACGTGCGTGCAGAGCAGGGGAGAAATGGGCTTTCATTAACATTCAGCTTCAGCATTTCCCCTGCTCACATGCTCAGCCACTACAACTGTTGCATTTCCCTTCTTACTCCAACTTTTGTACGTAATAAACGCTGACTGCAAGTCTATTCATGTGTTATGTATATATTTTTACGTATCAAACTTGCACGTGATACAGATGCAACGAGATGTGAACAAGAGAAAGTTGTTGTCAAGGTTCCCTAAGTTCAGTTGTCCTACTTTGAGATTCCAAGACCCCCATTCAGGTATCCAAACACGGATGTAAATAAATAACATGGAGCATGGCATAAAGTACCTAGGCTTGGGCAGCATCCTGGTTGTGAGAGAAGTAGAATAAACCCACACAATTGGCAGGGCTCAAGAGTAGATGCTGTCAAATAATCAGCTCTTCTCCTTTACATCAGATTTTCTGTCAGCTGCACCGCTCCAGGAATTACAGGTCCTGCTGGAATGAGACTTAAAAGCTCCCTTGGCCTGACCACCAGCCACCCCTTGCACTGGCTTCCCCTCACTCCAATCCTCTCGTGCTTTCAGGAGCCAGACTGGGATCGGTTTCTTCCCCATTCCCCTCGGTGCCTGTTGTCAACAGCTCCGGCTGCCACTAGCAGTCAATTTGTAACTGCATCAGTGTGTGTATTACTGTTCACATCGATAGCGCAATTAATGTTGAAGTCAATTTTGGTGTTAATTTTAGGCCATGATTAGTGTTGACACTGTGTGTCAAGCTAATGGCATTTATGAGCACCATGAAAACCAACGTTCGTTAATATCGTGTCTTTACTATCTGTTAATGGTTACATTAAGCCAAAGACCTAGTGGGAGAAGGTGTGTATAAAATTATATATATACAACTTGCGCGTAATGTATGTGTGTCAAGCAATTCTGCATTGCTGGTGCTATTCAGGGAGCAAATGACATCTGAGCGCTGAATCCTAATCACAGTTTGGAACATCAGAAATAATGATCACTTCTGATCGGAGGTTGTGAATAATTCATCTGGTTTGATTTTCACGTTCTGTCCAGTGATACTTTTCAAACCAAATGTGTTCCTACAGGAGAATAATGGTCCCACTTCTTATGGAAATACCGTGGCACAAATCATTTTGCCAACATAAAAACAGTTAAATAAGACGGTTCCTGCTTTTATTTTTTCCTCCCCTCTCTTCTTCATCCCGGGGTGTGCTGGGAATAGAGCTGTGGCAGAAGTGCTTCCAAACTGTGCTGGTCTTAAGAGCCCGTTTTGCAGCCCCTGCCGTTACCATCACCCATTATTGTTCTGACAGTGCTCTTAGGTGATTAGCTCAGCCTGTCTAATTAACCTGTGAACTCTCCCTTTTTTTGGTATGGTGCCGTTAACTTAAAAAATCTCACCTCTTCTTGTGTATTTTTTTTTCAATAGAAAGCTATCCTCCGCTGCCCATAAATTTAAATGGGATCTGCATTGTTCACAGCACCAAAAAAAAATCCTTAGTTGAGCCCTCTGATTTTTATTACTGGGTAAATGGCACAAAACATTATTAGGGAGGCAAAAAGACACTCAAGTTATTAAAGTGATGCACTTTAATTTTTTTTTTCTTAGACTGCGTGTGGTTGCTCCATATTTATCAGCTAGAAACTATTTTGAAGAGTCTGTGTTTACCGTGCCCTGGCTCGTTAGCTTTTCCCCGTGAGCATTAGCACAAGGGATTTTCTTTACGTGGAGGATACACGATCTTGGGTCAGGGAACTATTTCAAGACTTCTGTTAAACAATCTGAATTTTCTAAATAGGAAATGCTTTTAATTTGCCTGCTTCCTGTACTGTCAAAAATCATCAAGCTGAAGAAAATGAGCAAAATCTCTTAAAATCCTGATAGATGAGAGAGGCTGTGGGACCAGTCCTGGATACACGCTGAGCGTGGTCACTGGTCCCTAAGCCCTGCAGCAAGTGTTAATTCATCGGCCTCCCACGTGAGCTGAGGGTGCTGGGATTTTACTTACAGCGTGTTGTGGATATTGTGTAGGTTTCTGGCAGTGTCTTTATGTCTTTCTATTTGCAGTTTACTGCCCTGACAAGTATTTAGCATATACAAAGCCCGAGCATTTCTCTTGTTGCTCTCGTGGCTGATGTTCCAACGGTGCTTGAAGCTTCCTGGTGTGGTCCTTCCTGGCTGACAGCATCGGTGTGGCTTTAAGGAAACCGCTACTTAGGCAAAACTCTGTAAATTAGTGTTACTTCTGTGCTCATTTGGAAGACGTTTACAGTGCACTTCTAAAGAGAATCTTACCCCATCTCCCCTGGGGGTTTCTGTCAAGAACTAAAGTTGCTCTCTGAGGTGGCATCAGAAAGATTGGGTGAGCGTCCACTTAGGGATTTTAGTTACGTCGCGGGGTGGGGGGAAGCCTCTAAAATATGGTAAAGAACTGAGCTGTTGTTGGTGACGGGGTATAGACTTATTATAGACTTATTTCTCAGAGGCTCATCTCGAAGCCTTTAACTTTGGATTTGCAGACTTTGTTAACCTGCTGTTTCTAACTGCAGGCTTGCCCACGGGTGAGGGTTAGAACAGAGACACAATATCCAGCCCTCAGGCATCTCTTTTCCTGCAACAGTCAGGTCAGAAGGACAAAACTTACTTTTCTTCTCCTTTTTTTCACCTTTACTCCTCCTTTTCCTGCTGTGAAAGCCCAGCAGTAGAAGAGCAGAAGGCCAAGGTGCCTCTCTGGCTGTGTAGGTTTGTTTGGGATGGATTCAGTCGCTCTTCCAGGCTCTGGACTGGTTGTCTGTGTGACCCCCGGTCTCTGCACACACTTTTGGCCTGTGTGCCTGACCAGCAAGCTGCATGCACTTGTTTTACAGCATTGCAACTTTTCCCTTTAACTTGGCAATCATTCTGGTTTTTGTAGCAAAGCATCCCGCTGACTTTTAGGGATTTATGCTCCTGTCTTTGAAACTGCTGCAGCAGCTCTCTCCCAGACGTGGCAGTTGGGATGCTAAGATGTAGCTGTAAAGCTGCAAATATTCAGAGGCAAACAGATTAATCCCTTACGACGTATCAGTCAAAACAGCAATGGATGAAACTGAGACCAAGGAGAAGGTGAACTGAAACATCATCATTCTGTTAACTTGCAATCTCAGCTCTCAGAAAGGGAGGTGTAAGGGACGGATTTGCCAGTAGCCAGTTGTAATATTTTTGGGTTGCTGCCTGCTTTGCTTCCAATGACCCTTTGATTAATTCCTCCGCCTTTTTATTTTTTTTAATGAGCCTATTATGGCATATCTTATTGCAGATGCTGATTGGGTCTCAACTGTGTATTGTGCCATTTTGATTTGGATTAAATGGCACATATCTATCTGCTGCTTCTCCCCTCTCCCCCTCCCGCTTTAGTTCATCATGTTCGGAATTCAGAGTCTCCACAATGAGAGTTTCAACCCTCCTGATTGCAGAGGATGTGCAATCGGCTTGAGGAATGTGTACTCAGAGCTTATGATCCTTGGGCAAGCGGAGACTGGGTGATGCATGTGGCTTTCAAGGAACGCTGCCATTTCCATCTGTTAATGGCATTCCAGGATGGCCAACTCCCCAGTGCAGTGATAGGCAGCAGCTGAGAGATGGGAGATGCAGGGTACAGATGCTGCTGATCTTCATAAGATGGGCCAGAAGAGATCATCTGGTGATTTTAAAAAGAAAAATATGCAGGGTGGGGGGGGAGAAAAAAGTAGGAAAAGAGCATTACTTATCCAGACAGGTTTGGAAAGAAACGGCTGCAGTATTTGGGAAGGAAAAAGGGAAGAGACAAAGAAGTGAAAGGAAGGACAGAAAAATATATGGAAGTGGTTCTGAAATGAAAGGATTATTAAAAGGAGGGCAGGGTAAGAGAGAATGAGGGTGATGAGGTTCTGGGGTGATATCTGGGTAGCTGAAAGCAGATGGCCAGGAGTCCTGCACAGCAGCACGTTCGTCCTCACCCTGTGAGCTCTGGCACGTGGAATAAACACGGCACATGAGAGAGGCATTTGCAGAATGTGCTTTGGACCTGTGACAAATCCCTGAATGGGGAAAGGGAGGGCCAGTATTAGTGTCTTGGGTGGGAAGAGAGCGCTGGAGGATGTGCTCCAGTGAGTGTGGAAAGGATTGAGCCCTGCCAGCTGCGCTGTGCCCTGGCGGGGCTGCTCTTGTCAGAGTTCCAGAAGAAAACACGCAAAGTGCAACACACGTAACAAAAGTGGCCCCTGTGTGGTTCCCTCGTTCGCATCTTGAAGATAAACATTTAGGTTTTATTGTTCTCTGCTCTCTGGTTGCAGATTGGGATGGTGGCCTGGAAGATGACTCTGAAGACCCCCGAGTATCCAGAAGGCCGTGATATCATTGTCATTGGCAATGACATTACGTACCGAATAGGTTCTTTTGGGCCTCAGGAGGACGTGCTGTTCCTGAGGGCCTCAGAGCTTGCTCGAACACATGGCATCCCCCGTATCTATGTGGCTGCCAACAGTGGAGCCAGGATCGGCTTGGCTGAGGAGATTCGGCACATGTTCCACGTAGCTTGGGAAGATCCAGATGACCCGTACAAGGTAAGGAGGCACAGGAATCAGAGGTGAAATTCTGCAGTAGCTTACAGAAGTTCTTCTTTTTACACTGCTTCTTTTAATGGAGGTAGTGTTAAAAAAGATACTGCTTTTCCCTGCAGGGATACAAGTACTTGTACCTGACTCCTCAAGACTATAAGAAAGTCAGTGCCCTGAACTCGGTTCACTGTGAACATGTGGAGGACAATGGAGAGTCCAGGTAAGCACAGATGGGTCAGAATGGAAAGCTTTATGTTCACCCTTGGGTATGCAAGGTGACGTGTGTCACCTCCTTGTCTTCAGCTGGGACATTCTTTAGGACCCCGGTATGTAGAAAACCATAGCTGTGTGTGGTCAGAGCACGGAACAAGAGAGCTAGAAGTTGTATCGTGACGTGCCTTGTTTGAGGTAGAGCTGCGTTGACTTCTACTGCCAGGGGCCCGAGCCACGACTGAGGGTCCTGCAGTGGTAACCACTCAAATGACCAGGACAATGATTCTTACCCAAAGATTTGCAGTCTAAATTTTGAAAATTACTTTTCTGCTAGATTCTGTAGAAAGGATCAAAGAATTCCTGGGTGAAGGCTGAGCCCTTGTTGCGTTTTGAAGGGTTGGGCTGCAGTGGCTGCACTAAACTGCCCTGTAGCCGATGGTTTTCCACACACAGCTCCTCTAGGCTACATCCCAAAGGTGGCACATCTGACAACGGGGTGCAAAGAAGCTTTCAGAGCTGGACTGCAGCTGTAGTGGTGCTCCTGGCCAGAGGGAGGAGGATGTGCTTAGGAAGGGGAAAAAACCCAAACCACAAAGCCTAGCATGCAGACTGGCGAGGTCTGAGAGAACAAAAGGATGGTGCTGGGCGCGGGGATGTGTGCGTGCCCGCATCCATGGCGGGGGAGCGAGAGGCTCTCTTCACTGAAGCACTTAAGCACGTGCTCAAGTACTTTGCTTAGCAAGGGCCTAGTGGAAAAGATAGAAGCCAGTCTGAGAGAGCTGAGTAAGAAGGGACCGTGCTAGGGAAGGAAGGCGTGAAAGGAGAAAGTAAAGAAAAGGTAAGAGCCTCGTTACAATCTCCTGTTCCATTTCTTTTTCCTTTTGGCTGCGCTCTCTTCCTTTCTTGCCCTTTTTCCTATAATCAGCCTGCTCCTCACGTCCTGTGAGAATGACAAAAGAACACTTTTCACGGGCATTCCTCTCCCTTGGCATTTCCTCTGCGGTGCTGTTTCGGCTGTTCCTGTGCAGGACTGTTCCGTGGTGTTCAGCAAGGCTGCAGAATGAGCCCCTGCACAGGTCCTGGCCGGGTTTTATGCACATTACTCTTTGGAGCCTTAATGATATTTAGTCACTTTTCATTTTCTTCGTAGCAAACTGATTCAGCAAATCACTGGACCTTGTGACTCAAAGGCTGTCTGTGTCTCCCTCAGGTATAAGATAACAGATATTATCGGAAAGGAAGACGGGCTCGGAACAGAGAACCTCAGAGGATCTGGCATGATTGCAGGAGAATCATCTTTAGCCTATGAGAGTATTATCACCATCAACTTGGTAATCCCCCACTGCTTTCCATTCCTCAAACTGGATTGTCTGGTTCAGCTAAAAATCCTGCAACGATATGCGGAAGATACATCTGGGATCAGACTCGGGGTTGATGTAAATTGACTCGTGTAGGCTCTGAGCAGCGCTACCGGCACCATTACAGGGCTGGGTCCCTTTCAGCCTGAATTTAAAACACTTGTAGGAAACAGTCATTTGGCTTCATGTTTGCTCAGTCTGTGCATTACTGCTTTTTTTTTTTAGATAAAATATACATATCTTGGGGTAAAAAAAACCCCATAGGTTCTGGACTTCCGCAGTAAGAGTAGATTTTATAGCCTTGTGATACAAACACCCCTGGTTTTAGCTAGATGTTTGAATCCATAGGTTTGGGCTGTGTGGTAAGATGGAAATCAATGTGATTTGGTTTAGTTTGGTTGATTTTTCTTTATTTTAAGGTTTCCTGTCGGGCTATTGGAATTGGGGCGTACCTTGTTCGGCTGGGCCAGAGGACTATCCAGGTCGAGAACTCTCATATAATCCTGACTGGCTGTGGAGCCCTCAACAAAGTAAGTCTTTGCGTTCCGGTGTGATTGGTGTTTTGTGAGTTCTGCCAGAGACTCAAGGAGCTGGCACCGCTGTACCCGTGGTTGTGCTCGGTCCCTTGTGCTTTCCCCCTTCTCGGGCTCCTGCTGATCCAGGAGAACAGACGTGAGGCAGCAGCTGTGGAACTTTCAGCCTTTGCAGGCTTGTTTCTGGTTTCTTTTCTGTCTGCTCGGGAAGCAGGCCTTTGATGCATCTGTTGTTCTTGACAAGAGCAGCGTATTGACGGCCAGAGGCACCTTTCCAGGCGTCCTGGTTGAAGACTGGCGGGAGACCTGGGCAGGGCTGCAGATGTAAGGGCTTGAGCATGAACCAGGTGAAGGGAAAGAAGGAGAAGCAGCTTTTAACACAGGTTTTGTGCAGTGACTAAGTGACAGAAGCGGAGGAGCTCCCTGACTGGGCAGCATCTTCTCCCACTCCCTGTGTACAGTGTTGGGTAGACCATGTTTCAAACCACGCGTGCCAGCCTCACCCTGAACCTGGAGCCGTCCACAGCGTTGCTTGAACACTGGGGGAGCGCTGAGGCCTGGCAACAGCGGGTGGGTGGGGGTTTCCAAGGGCTCAGACCTGCTGGAAATCTCATCTGAGGGGGCAGGGAGAATAATTCAGGCTGTAAGAAAGCTTACTGCTTTCGCTTCTAAAGTGGCTCTTCTTTTTTTTTTTACCTGCCCCCCCACGAGACATTTTTTCTCCCTTGCTGCCCCAAGCCTATTAATATCCCAGCCTCCAGCTCCTTGTCTGTAGCAGACACGGCTCACAGCCGACTCCGCTCTTGTCCCTCTCACTGAGGGCTTTGTTTACGTGGGAGTTGGGATTGTGCGGGCGCGAGTGCCCTTCCCCATTGTGCAGCTTTGTTCTCAGGCACTCTCCAGCACCTGGGGTGGTTGTGCTTCATCGCAAGCTGCGTTTCAAGGAGCGCCTGCCTGACAATGGGAGATAAAAGGAAAATAGTCTCTCGTTGAATTATTCCCCTGAATAAAGGGGGCTCTGCAGAAAATGAAGCATTGATCCTATCAACTCTAGGATGCAGCACCCTCAGTTAGATCTCTTACACACATCACACACACCTGCATCAATGGAAGGAAAAGAGGCATTTGAAGATCCATCCTTTAAAAGGAAATTGAGTCAGTTTAGTGCTTGCTGAAGTGGAGTAAGTTGCCTGGTTCCAGCTGTCATTTGTTGGGGATCGGGGCCCTGCAGAGTTTCCCAGATGGCAGGGCCAGTCTGTTTAGTCCTCCTCGTCTGCTCTCGTCTTTCCAGCTTTCGCTGCACTCTCTACCGGTGGAGCGAACGTTTGTTTTTATAGGACTAGATTAATCTCACTGAATTGTAGGCACTTAAAAAATAAGGATTTAGTCTAAATTAAGCACCGGACATCTGTCAGCAGGTGTAAGCAGAAGGAGATGCTTTCTGGGAGTGATTTATCCCATCCCAAGAATTTCAGTGGGCTAAATAATCCCATGTGTCCTTTTCTCTCCTCCCTGCTCTGTTGGAAAGGCATATATTTTTATGTAGGCCCTGGACCTCTGTCTGCCTAAGGGTCAGGCAAGGGAGGTACCTATTGCATCCTACCCAGCTTTTGCAGTAAGACAGCTAAGCCCAGACCCAATAATAAATTTACCTGTCGTTTGTAGTGGGAGACTGGGAGTCCCCGCTCAGACCTGGATGTTGTGGGATGTTTCTTGCTGGTCCATATGATCTTCATTTCTCAGTCTCTGCAGTTCTGGTCATTGCTTCTTGCATGGGTTCAGCTCCAATTGTGTCCCAGAAGTACGTCTGAAGTAGCTAAATGATGTCCAGTGCTAAGGTGAAATGATCAAGCTCAGTCCAGTTGAGATCTTAAGGAGGGTGTGAAGCAAAGGGTGGCGTGGTGCATTTGCATCCCCCCGCCGTGGAGGTGGTATCTGCTCCATCTCCCTGTTCTTGTGTGTAGACTGTTAAACACTTGGCCCTTGAATTCAGACGGACAGTTTGAGTTTCATTTTGGCTAGAAGTCACGTCTCTCACTTAAGCAAAGTCTTCCCTCGTAGGAGCTCAGAGGCTAGTTGGGCACAAGAGACGACGTGTTGTGGTTCATTCGTGTGAATAACGCTCCCGAAGGGTCTCATGGCGCAAACCCGTTGTGGTTTTTGTCTGTGGAGCAAGTGAGCCTTGCTGCTTCTTGTTCCCATGGCTTAGATGGTGAGAAGAGCCCTGGGCAGCAAAACCAGTGCTTTACTTAGTGGGAATTAGAAGGTCACTCATCCAACTGGCAGGGTCTTCGAGGAAAGCTCATGGCTGAAACAAAGATAAATCAATGGAAACCGCTACCTTGCGTGACAGCTGGAAGTGAAGGTTTTCTAACACCGTTGCATGCAAATATTCCTTTAGCTTTTCCCAGCTAGGCGTCAGAGGTCTGGGACAGCTTTTTTCCCGTAGAGGATGCTGTACGGAGCGTACGCGTCGCCTTGTCTGCGTACACATCTTCTTCAAAATGTCTTCTCTCTGCGAGAAGAGAATGTGCAGTGCAAAAATGTTTCTGCAGCAATGGAGAAAATGAGGCTTTTGGTGATCAGTGAGGCTTTCTCTGGAAAGTTGTTTGATTTTTTTTGTTATTTTTTTTTCCCCCCTTTTAAAATCCCAGATTATTTTTGATTTACAGGGGGAGCAGAGGGGGACCGTGACAAACATTACATGCCAGCAGATCTGGTGCTGGTCTTGTTCATTATCATTATGTAAAACCAGCCTGAGGGTTTAGGTGTAGAGGGAAAGGTCCAGCTGCCAAAACCAGACTGTAACCTTTAACTTTGATGATGAGCTCAAGGTCAAAATCATTTTGAGCCGAAGCTAATGTTTGCTTCTGGAGGTTGACTAATCACGTGCTGACTGTTCACTGCGGCCGCGTCACTGCGTTGTGAGTAGAGAGGCGCATCGCCGTAAGGCGCCCGATGCCGGGCAGGTTTAAGGATTCTCTCAGCCCCGTTGCCTGTCAGGGGTGACAAGAAGCTGCACAAGAGCTGCGTGAGGTTTCTCCTCTGCTCCTGCTGAAGCTGCCTTTGTTTATAGTCAGGCGAGGGGAGAGACCTGGGGGAAAGGTGTGATGCTCGATGCTGGGGACGGAGCTGGGCGGACGGGGCACCCGGGCTGCGTTTCATCTGTACCCCTTTTGTCTTCCCCATCGCATTTCAGCAGGGGGTGGAGAGGTGGAAATGAGCGCTGGGGGGAACTGAGCTCCGGGCAGGGCTTCAGCCGTCAGTCCTTAGCGACAGAGCGAAAGCGGCGGTGTTTAGTCCTGCCTCGTGCTTTGAGCATCTGGTACGTGGAGAGAACTTGGGCTCGCCTTCTGCTGCTCGGCACTTCCAGCCTGTCCCCTGTGTACGGAGGGGATTTCTCTGCAGTCATTTCTCATGAGCATCAAGGGCGCAGGACTTGGGGGTGTCATCCTGCAAATAAAATCTTCCAGTACGTGATTTCCTCGTAGTGCAGCGTTACTGGTATAATGGGGAACAGTTACATAGCTAAAAATGATATGCTAGGTGGAAGTACTTAACTTGGTTGGAATCAGAGACTCTGTCAGGAGGACGGATGTAGTGCAGTGGTGGTGTCATTTTAATGAAAGTTTTTGAATAATTTTTGTGGTATATTCAATAAATTCAGTACCTGACATTGTTTTGTTGAATTTCACACATGGAAAAACTGGAGCACAGGCGAGTGATGCTGTTCGCTTGTATTATCTCACTGATGAGACACAAACTTCCTTCACTCGTTGCTCTTG
>JAAGNO010012708.1:0-23694 GCA_033439905.1 Ceryle rudis | reverse complement strand
CGCTCCCCATCTCTGCTCTCCACTCCCCCCCACTCTCCTCCCCTCCCCTCCCCTCTCCTCCCCTCCCCTCACCTCTCCTCTCCTCTCCTCTCCTCTCCTCTCCTCTCCTCTCCTCTCCTCTCCTCTCCTCTCCTCTCCTCATATTTCAATAGTTATTGAGTGTTTCTAGGCAAAAGCAACATCAGAAATTATAATACCCTGAAAAATCCTACCATGCTGGCTTCTTTCTTCCTCTATCCTGACAGTTATTTGACAATAGGAGCTAACTTAGTAGTTTTCTTTATGATGTCCTTAGGGTCACAGGGAAATGTGATTGCTCACAGACCAGTAGAGCTTTCAATATTCAGAATAAAAAGCTGAATAATCTTAGCTATGCTGCATGACTGATTGTTGTCCTTTCTTCTTTCCTCTAGGTAACCTTAAATTACCTTCAGTAAAAACATATAAAATATAATTAACCTTTGTGGCCCTGTTATCCTCAACATCCATTAATCCACCTAGTACAAAGTGGAGAGAAAATTTCTTCTTTATAATGACTAAAAATTCTACAATAAAATAGTTATTCAAGTATTACTGTATCTCAGGTAACAACACTGAACTGTTGTCAAACTTCTGGCAGTGGTTGGTGTGAAATGACAAAACTCTGTGACATTGGGTTGCTAGTTCAGTCAGGATCACCTTGTGAATTGATTGTATAGCTTAAAACAACCTGGATTACATTGAGTTGTGACTGTCACAGACTGCATTGCATATTTAGTATATATCACTTCTCTTCTGTGTTGGTTACCCTACTTGACTGCTGCAAGAATAATTCTTGCATGCCTTACTGGAGTGCAGTGAACATTAGGTAACAATTTTATATATAAATTATCATGTTTTCTGAGATTAGTCAGGTACAAAACACCTAGATACAAATAGTTTGACTTCTCTAGAAATGGATCATACCAGTCTTTAGCACTACATTTCACAAGATATTACTCATTTGCAGAATAATACCAGGCAAAAAGAGCTGTGTGGTTGATTGTTCTCTGTTAGAAGGAAGGATGAAGACACTAATTTGGAATTTGTTGGTCTGTGTTTAAAAGATGAAGTACCAGTTATTACCATACTTCCTTTTTCCTTTTGGTACCTTTCCTAAAACATAAGGAAGTAAATCCTTAAGTTAAGTTAATACATGGACGTTGCTATAGGTCGAGGAATAACAGATGAAGATCCTTGTCCTTTTGGATTGTTGTTGTTATCACATTTTTAAATACCTTTATGGAAACTATTTCTTAATATTCTGAACATGTTCACAACTGCAGACAAGAGTTGTGAGAGTACACTCTTTATTTACACCACATTTACTGTGTGAATTTCCACAGGACTCAAGTTCAATCAAATACCTGAGTAATACTAAATGAATATGGTTGCAAAGAACCAGAGGTGAGTCTAGACATCTAAGGAGATCATAAAATTATCACCAGATAACATAAAAGTCACTGCTCTCACTGCAACTGAAGTCTAATTGCCATTGTTTAAATTTAATATATTGAAGCAAAGAAAAACTTTTGCAGACTCTTTTGATCACCACATTGTCATAAACCCACCACAGAGTTATCTTTGCAGTTCACTTTGAATCTTGAATTAGTAAAAATAATTAATTTGCTAAGCCATTCTTTCATATCTGACAGCTTTTTCATTTGTCTTTTCTATTGCCATTGAAAAGACAAAAAAGAAAATCACATCTGAAGGACAATTCAATGCTTAACTGGCCTGTGGATACCTTCTTTAATGATATCAAGAGTACCCCAAAATAATTTGATTCTTCAGTTCCTAGGAAGGGTGAAGAAAAGTGAAACTAAAGGTAAGTAAGTCCTGTGTTTCCTCCAAAGAACTCCTTTCCTGTCTACATGAAGAAAAAAAAAAAAGGAAAAAAAAATCCATTTGGGTGTTCCCAAAATTATTTGGTTTTCACTCCCTACCTAAAAAGATATACAAGGAATTCAGACAACTGTTGTGCCCATACAACTTAGGTAGTTATCATTAAGAAACACAAAGCCCAGAGTTACTATTAAATCCTCACTTTGCCAGGCACTGTGTAAATAAGTAGGTGTAAAAGACACATTACAGAACACAGAGATAAAAGAAGGAACAGATACAATCTCTGTGCCTCCTTTATGAATGTAAACCAGAAAGCTCAGCATATAATCTGATGCAGTTCTATTCATTCATGTTTATTCTCAACAGAGAAGGAGTCTGCACTGGTCTACAAGGAGCCCAAGATGATCATCTTTCAGATCCTTTTTATCCTTTCAACAGATGGTATGAGAATCTTTCTAGGAAGGTTATGATGGGTCCACTGACCAAAAAAAACCAAACCAAACCAAACTAAACCACAACAACATTTTGATGCTTGGTTGCAATACTTGAGTTTTCTGAGTTTCAGAACTACATGCCTGTGAAGTTTGATCTTGAGTCTGAGCTTGTGGCCATGCTCAGACCATAGTGCAGAGGCAGAAGTAAAAAAAAGTATGTTTGCTGTTGCATGCAGACCAAATACAGCAGCAATATATGGGCCATACTTGCAAATTCCCTTTCTCTGTTTCATCTGCTGTCAAATGCTGCTGATCTATTATGTTTATCTGTAGTTTTTATATTTCATTACCCAAAATGAAATCACAGCTGGGACTCATGAAACAAAAAAATTTGGAACAAGCCTGCCAAATATGTGTGTTTTCAATCCAGGACTGAAGAAAGGAATCCCTGTGATATCTAAAGGCACCAAATATCTGTACACAGCACTGCTTTTATCATGCTCTCCCTGTCAGAACTTGTTTTGATTTCTTTTCATACTCTGCTATGAATATAGGCTATGTGTTGACTATTAAATGTAGTGGCATTTATTTTGGGACTCTTTCCCTGAGCTAGAGTCTGAAGACGCTGAAGTATCTAGACATAATCTAATAAATTAATACAAGAATCAAATCATGGTCTTTTCCATACATGTATTAAAGAACATTTCTAAATAGCAACAAGGGGGTTTTGGTTTGTTTTGTTTTCTTTTAAGAGAAGTCTATATAACAAATACTGAGCAGCTGGAAACCTTTGAAATGCAAATGTATATCCAACAAAATACATACTGATAAAGTCAAAAGGAAATACTAAATTTATGGAGGAGTTAGCAAGCAATAATGGCTATTTCAAAGAAATGTATAGTGTAGTACTATATATTAACTCTATTTTGGAGTTTAGTTCAGTATTATAACCCCCCAATTATCTGGAAGAAGGGATTCACTGATCTAGATCTTTTTATAGCATCAAGTCCTAGAACACTATGAAGTCATATTGCAGGTTGTTTTCTCAGCTGTCTGATTATTCTGTTTTATGAACCAACTTTATTTGAAGGATCTGCACTCAGTTTCACTATGGCATAGGTTCTGCAGAATTTCCATTACGTTGAACATTGTGGGATTTACTGAGTAGAGAGTGCTGCAGAGGTTAGGACTTTGGTTTCTGTTTTAAAGCTGGGACTGTTAAGGTGAAGCCACCACTTCCATATAGACTGTGTCTGAATCCACTCCCGATTACTGCTATTATTTATGACTTAAACAACGTGACTTAGCAGCTTTAGCCTCATTTTGTTTAGCACAGCACACATGGGGAGAATAAAATGACAATACGCTCTTTGAGTCACAGTTCTTGCGAAGACATATCAGTCCCAAAGGCAAGCTTCATTGAGACTTCCCCACCCTCAGAAAGAGTGAAGCAGTGATAGTAATTTCTCTTAACTGATGGGATATTAGTATAGTAAATGTTTGTTTTTTCTGTCCCTTGAATATTAGAGTTTTTCCCTATGGCTTACCTAAAGGAAAATAAGCTATTTGCATCAATAAATTTGATCTCACAATCTTCTGAAAATGAGCTCGGTAACATATGCATCACAGGCTCTGCTAATTATTTCTGTCCATGCAGTAAAATCTTCAGGGCAAGCACAGTCTTTCATAATGTATGCATGTAGTAGAAAAGGTTCTAAGTTTAAATCGGACCTACTCAACAGCACTGGTAACATAATCTAAATAAAAGTGATAGTTTTATAGGTTTATAACAAAGCAGAAGGTGACAGAAAGTGAGGATGTGAGAATCCACTAACTACATAATTAAAATCAGTACAAATTCCAGTGGACTTCCGTAGTTTTTAGATCAAGCTGTAAGTACAGGCCCTATATGTAGTTTTTAGTAATGTCTGACACAGAAGTTGTAAAATTGAGGGATTGGTTCCTCTGGCGCTGCATATGTAGATTCACTTGTCCACAGATTAAAGCAGCCTTCCAATAAGTAATACTTCAAAAAAAAAAAATTGTTCAGGAATTACTTCAGATTAGTTTCAATTAAAAGTTAGATTTAAAAGTATTTACACTTCTTGAAGAAATGGCTTCATTCAAATGATGAGTAACATTTAATTTAAAACTTCTTGTGATACACAGTTTTATTTTGTTAGTTTCTTTTCTATTTTCTAACTACCAACAATGTAAGATCTGTGGAAATGAGAAGACACTCCAGCAGCATTAATAAAAATCCTGTCGAGAAAGAGAAGTCAGCGTTCTAATTACACGTGACAGCAAGTCAAGAGAGTCCTTCAAGTCCTCTGTTCAGGCTTGAAATAATACAGTTTATCTGTTGTTCTGAGGGGTTTTTTTTCTCCTGGTTTTCCTTCTTCCACCTGCTCTAAAATATAAACAAACCGAAACAAGGATGCTCTTTTGGGATGCATATTTACTACCATGTGAAAATTGAGCAGTGTATCACAAATGTGGCATCATTTATTCAGAAATCCTTTGAAAAATTGCATTCTCCAGATTTTCTGCATAAATAAGAGGGATCTGCTTATTTTATAACTGAACTGAGTTCTATGAAACACAAGCCATGCTCCCAAACTATCAATTCAAGGGATTCATTTAGAGCCAAGAAGCTTTAAAGCTGTCTTGTTGACAGGAAGCATATTTTATAGTCTTTCACTTCTCCCATTGTGTAGGAAGCAATTCTACACTGGTAGTTTAACCTTCATCTACAAAGAGCAATTGTTCTTCCCATGAAGCCTGTACTGTTTTCATTTCAGGAATACACCAAAGAAATTATAAATGGCAGAAGTTACAAAAGGATTGGTATTTGTATAGCAAGCACTGTCAGTTAAATTCAGACAAATATTTGTTTTAAAAGTATAAAATTGCTAACATCTGGAGGTGGGGTGTTTTTTGTTTTATTTTTTTTTGTTTCACTGTTGTGTTTCCTGATTATTTTTTTTCTGACATCCAAATATCCGGTAAATCTCTTCTATTATAGCTGGTCAGACCTACATAACAATATGCAACTGAAAAACAAATCAAATCTGTGTTTGTTGAAGTATTTCTGAAAGACAGTCATTAATATCATATTAATATTTCAAGGCCTGCTTATTAGTGGTGGGAGAAGAAATAATTATCAAGTTCTACAAGAATAATTGGCTCATGCACTAAGAAATAGCAAAACTAATGTAGAAACAGTGTTGGGAAACATCAAATTGTATTTTCTCTTGCCTCTGCTGTGCTGAACCAGGGTGTCTTTCCATGGCCTAGCCAGTTTCTAGGAATTAGGTCACAATTTTGGCAACTCCTCTTGCTTTGAATCCTTTTGTCACCCAGAGTCTTTGTCTACATATTCTTGGGCAGGTTCCTTCAGGATTGAGCTGGTTTGCAAAAAAGTGGACAGTGTTTTTACCATGTTCTCCTCCAGTCATATTATAGGCAGACCCATCGTCTCACTCCAAAAAAAGGATGATTTAGGTGTTTGAGATGAGAGTTTAAACTGTGACTCATTTTTTTCACACAAGCATTTTACTCCTGGTTGCAAGTCAACAAACATGGTGGTGATAGAAGCAAGATTTAAAACATACTCTCCTCCCAAACATTTCCCACTAGGTACCTTTGACAGCTTTCCGCTCTGTGTGTAGATGCTGTAAGCTCTCCTGAAAGTCTTAATTCTCATCAAGCATTGTGCAGTTAACCTAGACACCAATTCAGCAGTATAAAGTACAGTCTCAGAGCTGAACAACAACTGTGTGTGTGTCTGCACCTTAGCAACTTTGTGAAGATGGACTGATTTGTTTAGGTGTCCTGATGGCTTAGAAGAAAACTAATTCTGTTTACTGATTTTATTCCTCATCTCAGTCTCTTCTATCCAATTGCACTTTCTGAAGTCAACAGCATATTTTTGAAAACAATGTCTGCTTCTAGCAGTGACAATGCTCAACTTTTAGATTTAATACCAAGGATGGTGTGTGTAGAAAGGCTCTTGGTTGTACTTGCTCCTATGGAGACAAAGGTCACTAATAACTCTTGTGTGCCATGTTGGGAGTGCAGAAAGTCAAAGGCTGAACCTTCAAGGAACAGCAAACAGGACAGGTGACCCTATACTGACCAGTGAGGGATTCCATCCCATATACATTATATTCAATATAAAGTTGAGGATCAAGCTCTCTTCTTCAATGGGTGGCATCCAAGGAAGACTCTGTCCATGCTGCTTTCAATACTGATCCATGCTTTCCTGAATCCAGTCCCAGAATCCAGCTCCTGAATCCAGCTCCTGTCTGCTGCTGAGTCCAGTCTGGGACTTCCCTGGTGCCCGCTCAGAGGTGACAGTGATGTAATTGCCATCAGGGGTTGGGTTCAGTATTGGTTTGGATACATATGTACGTATTGTACAAATTTTTACATATTTCAATTTCTTATTATTATTACTGAAGCAGTTTTACTTTTCCAATTCATAAGTGTCTCTTTCTTATTCCTTTTCTCTTCCCTTTGAGAAGTGGGAGGGACTAATAAAGAAACAAAAGTCACACAGCCCCAACCCTTGACATCAGGATAAAACTATGCTAAGAAAGATTAGATTCTGGAAAGGCCTGCCTGGAAGCTGAGGTATGTCAATGAAAGCATGGAAGCAGGTATTTAACTTAGTCTATAAAGCATTTATACTTGGTAATTAAGCACACAGAGTGAAAGATTCATCTTCATTTAGGTCAAATTGTGTCCTCTTGGGGACCTGACTGATACTAAACAATATGCTTCTGGGAGTCTGGTCACATTTACAAGGCAAGGGTTAATATTGTCTGGCCCATGTATATCTCAGCCATTGAGTTTTCCTGCATAGGTATTGATGTCATTGGAGGTGCATGGTTCTCGATCAAGCTCTGGCCTTGTGCAGCCCAGTGATATTTCTGCTTGTTCTGTGTGCAATTGTACAAGCAAGCAATGCAGCCCAGGAGCACCGATAGCACAAATCTTAATATTGAGGATCCAGACAAGCATTTCAGGAACGTCCTTTGCAATAACTGTAATCTGATGACATGGACAAAATGCCCCCTATTGGACAGACCATTTCAGGTGTGCTTCTGGGGCAGTTGTTTTATTTGCATCTGTTAGAAAGGTCATCTCTTTTGCACTCTGACAACCCAACATAGGGTTAAGGAGGAATGTTTGAGAGCGTACTCTCAGCATCCTAGAGGGTGTAAAGACCCAGGCCAGGGATTGGAAGGATTTTAGCTCATGTTGGTGATAATAGGTAAGTGAATTACAAGACAAGTTTGGGTACAGCCATAAGCCAAATATTCAAAGCACATGTAACATAAGTAAGGGGAATCCAGTCTTAGAATACACCCATAACTGGCTAATTTTAATAACTAGAAAGATGTGGGAGTTCTTGGGCCATTAATTCCAACCCCTTGTTGCAGTATCACACTATAAAATCCATTCAGAAATTTATTGAGGTAAGTGTTAAGTATTGTGTCAAAAATAATGAAGTAGTGCCCCTTCCCCCATCTCCACCCTACCCTTCCAGCGCTTGCTAATTCCCATGGGAAGACCTCCCCAGAACTTCAATGTTCTGAAAGTCAAGAGCCTTTTTACAAGAACAGGTGTAAATATTTTCTAGGACAATTATTTTATCTCAAGATAAGCTACTCTCTGCCAACCTCTTTGAAAGAAACAAATGAGTCATATAAGCTTATCAATGGGTCTGTTCTTCGATTGCTTTGGAATAAAGAGAACTGAAAGTACCGTTTTATTATTTCATTATTATTATTTCCCAAAGGCAGTGAACACTCTGAAAAGTCTGGGAAGCTTTTTTATTGTTCTTGTAGCACCATTTTCTGACTTCTGTTCCTCTATCACCCATACCTACAAGAGTCACAAAGCAATTTTGCTATGCCTAGTAAACCTAGTTCATTAACCTATGGGATCTGCAGGAATAACACTGGGGTTTTTTTGGTTTGGGTTTGGTTTTTTGTTTGGTTTTTTTCTTTGTTTGTTTGGTTTGTTTGTTTGTTTGTTGGGGGGGGTTATGCTTTTATTGAAAAGTAATGTACAAAGGAATTACAATATTTCAGAGGAGATATTGCACTTCCCACCTAGATGAAATTAGTAGAAATCTCTAAGACAAGATCACTTTAATTAATTCAATTTAAAACCAGTTTAAAATATGGTAATATGTTTAGGTTAAAAAAAAAGGCTTAGAATCATTTCTATCTTCATGCTGTCACTAGGGCTGTAGATACTAGAGTAGGTGTGAAAACTACGAATTGGGAATATAAGAAATGTTACCACATGTAGTGGGAATCCACCAAAAAAAAAAAAAAAAAGAAAAAAAAAAGAAGTCTGATTTACAATGTCTGGAATTTTGAAATTAGACATTAATTATATTAAAGTAAGGAAATGGATAAACAGAACCAGTACAAATTCAAAAAGAGCACAGTATACAAATAAAAGGTAAATGGAGACCACCAAAGAAAATATGTCTGTATATCTATCAAAACAAATAAAGGATGGCAAGAACAGATAAGAAATTGCTTTTAGCAGAGGAATTTGTCAATTACAGAACTAACCAACTGTGGCTGAATAACATCCATGCTTGGATGAAAGATCACTATCACAAATCAAACACTGTAGAGGAGCCACAAATAATGGTGTGCTCAATTCATCAGCTATGTTAACATGAGCTGAGCTCATCCCTCCATTCTCCCCCAAGACAAATACACTGTTTATGAGGTACACACACTGCACTGCAGTTTTCTCATTGTACAGGAGCAGGGTCCCACCCCACTATTTGTGCCTAACACACTCTTTTCAGAAAGAATTAACTGATGAAATGAGTACATTAAACTAGTCCTGCTTTTTATTCATTCCCTGCTTGCTCTGCATGTTTTCAGGTAAATAAAAGTTACAGGTTGCAGGCATAGACTTTCTATCATATATATGTGGGTACTTTCTCCTAAGCTATTTTCCTGCAAATACCACAAGCCACTGAAGGCATTTTCTTCCTAGGTGTGGGTTTTGAGGTATTTAATCAAAAGATATGGAGATCCCTTTAGGCAAAAGGAGGTTCCCTGCAGATGCATTATCAGGGTTATGAAGCTCTGGAATTACTACACAGTTCTGAGAGCTGTGGCACTTCTTGTTTAACATCTCCCTTTCTGAACATGATGAAAACATGTAACATGCATTAACACGTTTTACACAAAAAATGTCTGAACAAGGACATATTTCATTTACAATAAAACTGCAGAGGCACTGGTCTTCAGGAGACCAATGAATACCTGTGTGTGAAACCTTGCCTGAGTTTTCTTAGTTTTCAAAAGAGTGCTTTAGGTCCTATTAATATGAGCCAAAGAAGGTGCCACCAGTGCCATGCTCCTTCAATATGATTTTGTTTGATGACTACTCTGCATTCAAACACTAAATCATTCACCTTCATGTGACACCATGTGCTAGTCATGCCATAAACAATATCTGTAATGCTAATGCTCCAAAGTTAGTCAAACAGATTGAAATATCTTTAGTCAGTTATGAGCTTCAAATCCCTACAGAAAAGTTCTAAATATGTTACTCTATGCTTGCCCAGGGAATCCTGGGGTGCATTCCTTCATTAATTTTACTTACACGTAGAAGGGTCCTTACCCTGATAGTTCTATTAAATGACCTGTCAGAGGGAGTAATGGGATGGGTATTTAGTGATTAGTTTGCTCAACTTGCAGTGTTACCTGCAATGTAGTTTAATTACATCACCACACAAGGACTTAAAATTCAAATTATTATGCACTTTTTCAGATAAATGTTAGAGTAAAACCATATGTAGAGATGAAAATTAAAACTGATCTGTGGACTTAAAGTTTGAAGGGTCTGGATGAGAGAAGCTGTGACAGAAACAATAGTTTCAGAAATATCAAGGAGTTGCTTGTGTTTTATTTATAGCCTTCTTCAAGGTTAGAGCAGAGTGATCTATCTCTAAACTGTCAGGACCTCAGCAGATATTGGTGCTCCTGTTGAGACCTTTTTTTTATTCCTCTACAGTATCAGGCTCCCATTTTTCATCCCCAAGGAGCAAATGAAATGATCTCAGTAAGACCACAGGGTCTTACTGTGATACAGGGATACAAATGCACATTCAATGAAGCTGGAACTAACATCTTTGTGAAGAGAAATTCTAAGCCATGACACTGGATGGTATCCACCACAGCTATCTTTAGGTATCTGCCTTACAGACCTCTGTCTCTGAAATTCTTATTGAGGTTATTTTCTAAACAATGGAATAAAGAACAAGTTTTCATACTTTCTTCTTCTAACACCCTTTACTTGTGCTGTCTTTGCTGGCTACAAATAACATCTGGAGAAGTAGCTGAGATAACATTCTGCATGTCTAAAATATAAAGAAGGCTGTCCATTGACTTCTTTTTAAAAAAGGGTAAGGTCTTCCAGAGGAAAATGTTACCTGTCACCACTTCCTACTTTGGTTTTCTCTAGAGACTTTTAGTAACATGAACAATGCCTTTGACTTGTGTCAGAAAGACAAGAGTTAATATCACATGGAAAAAAACCAACCTCCTCTGAACTTGAGAAGCCTGAATGTATGGCAAAATGATGCATCACTGATCTCAACTCTATTGCTGGTAGCAATAGCTTTGCTTCTGTGTCTTGTTATAACCTTGCAGCTGTGTAGCCAGGAAATCCATGAAGATTAATTGAGTCAGTGAAGTACAGTATTAACCATACCCTTGTGTTGAGGATTAAAATAGTTTACTTCTAGAATATTGGAATTAATTGGGGCATCACTTAAAATTAGGTTGAATTGAAACTTCTTTTATTTTACTTGGCATGAGTATATAGATTTACTGAAGCTTTAGTCCACAAGCAGTGAACTTATGCTGAACATACACTTAGCTACATGAAAGGAGGCCTCAAGACCACTGCATCCTATGAAAAATAAGGTAGCCACATTCATCAGCAAAAGCTGCATCTGCAAGATAAGAAAAGGAACTGCTAGCCTGGAGACAAATGGCCCAATGAGAGCAAGAAGACCCCAGACACAAATATTATTATTGGACTGAACCATCACATGAAGGGAGGGGAACTTAGATTTTAAGGCTATAATTGCCCAGGGATTTCTTTGTCTGGGGTCTCTCTCCTGAGGCACCCATCTGTATTTCCACTGTACCATCTGAATAAATTATTTTTATAAGACTTGATGGCTGAGACACTGCTATGGGAAACCTAGGGTTAAGAAATTTCTTCACCACCTTGTTTAATTGACTTGATCCCATTTTCAGTACTGCAAAATTTGGATGTGTAAGTTTTATCTACAGGGATCACAACTTTCCTTCCTGCAGATGCTAAGTACATTTTTTTTACTTCATAGAAAATATAAGATTTTTTCATTATTTCACCAGTTTCCAATATTTACCATGGATCATCCTACCTTTTCTTACTGTACTGAGAATCAGTTCCAAAACAGGCAATGTGTTTATGTATCTGTGTATATAAATATATATGCATTTTTATATTTACAATGTTGATTTATTTTCCTGAAGTCACAAGTGCTCTTGGCAGTGGTCTACTGAGATTCATCAGAATATGTCATAGACTAAGAAAATGCTCATTAAAGCAGCTAGAGAAAATATTAATCTTGACTCCTAACAGCAAGTATTTTGAAGACAGTGTCATTGTCTTCAATTTCAACAAAGACAAATCAGTAGTAAAGACACAATCTGTTCTTATCCTGTAATCCAGGCAAAAAGAAACTCTTGAAGAACTTTATTCTTCAATTTTTAATGACATTCAGAACTATTTGGCCTATATTAATGCTTTCTATGTATTCAAGTTCTATCATCTGAAGTCCTAAACTTGCAAAGTACATTACCTGTAACACCAGTGGGTTTCCCAAACACTTGAACTAAGAAATCAAAATTTAGCATGTGTTAGAGAAAAAAAATCATTAAGGAGATGAAGAAAAGGAAAAATAATCCCTGATGACTCAGTTCCTTACATCATGCCACTCCATTTCTTTTAATTGTGTTCACCATTGATACGGCAGCCTCTCAAAGCATCTTCCACTTGAAAAAGCTATGTGCTTTAACATGGTTTTTCTTTTCTTTTTTTTTCCTGAAAAATCTAAGAAATACAGGTCTGGAATAATTATCATAGCACTGCTTTTGTGCATTACACTGATGTGGGTTACCACTATAATATATTGCACTTACTTTACTAGGATTTCCTTCAAAGCACAAGTGCAAAGAAAGTAATACCACAATATGTTATTTCCTTGTTCCATACCCCATTGAAACTAAAGAAAATCTTGGCCTTATTTAAGTGTTAGGGGCAAAAGAGAGAAAAAAAGCATACAATTATGTAAATAATAATAATACTAGCTTGTAATACAACTGGTACAAGATGTACTACTGGCTGACTGGCAGGTATACAGCAGAGGTATAAAGCAGGTAAAATTCTCCTTCCAGAAACAAGAAAACTCCTCCAAACATGCTTTTATTTTTATTTTTTTCTTTCACATAAAAATGGAAGCAACTCTGTTCTGTAAAATAAGAAGGATTTATCCTTTTTTAGCTACAAAAAGAAGATAAATGTATGGATTCACCAATTAAAATTTGATATTTTTTACTCTATGTCAAACACTGCCTTCAAAATTGTCTGTCTTGAATAATTTGTCTTTACCAGAGCCTCTATAAATAAGTTTCCATAATAGGAGACGCTCAATACTCATACTCTAGAAATGACGTCAAACTGACCCAGAAAAAACTTTGGGGGGAGGGGGTGAAGGAAAGTCAGTCTTGACTGTTGATGGATCTCCCTGTTTGTAATTGTTTCTGAGTATCTTATTCATCAGTCTTCTCTAAGAACATTATGGGCAAAATGGAAGGCACTTTATCACCATGGCCTCCATTCTAGTGTGGATGATCCATTTCATGTGCCATAATAGAATCGTAAAATGGATTATAGCCAAGAAAAATACAAAGAGAAAGAAGGCTAACCTGCAATTATCATGATTACACAGAAAATAAAAAATTAATTTAATTTTTTTAAAAGCACTAACACTTTATTTGATTTTGTGAATATTTGCAAAGAAAACCCCTACCAACCATAAATACTTCAGATACTTAATATTGTTGTCTCTCCAGCATCTTGTCCTAAAATCCCATTTAGGTCAGAAACACCTGGTCTGTTAATTCACTGTAAGGAACCAAACACTCTGGAAGTTACAGTGCTGCATGCTGAGAATAAGAACAAACTGGAGGAAGTCAGGGACTAATAGGTTCAAAGCTACAAATTAAAATAATATTGAAGTGGAGTTTTCTGCATGTTGAAAGCTCAGACTTCAGAGAAGGGGAAGGACTTTTTCCTCTCTAAAACCAGCTGTTTATGATCATGGACATGTCATTAAGTATACTTCTAGGTCTCTAAACAGTGTGGTGCTTTTGTGGCCCATATGTAAAATGAGTAGCAGATAAGAGACCCCTGTATTACACCAAATTTCTCGTATCTCTCATTCTGGGCTGGTCTTATGTTGCTGGTTGAAAGACATTTATTTTGACGTAATCTTATTATCAAATTGTTCCTGTTTTCCATAATATCTTTTCCTCACATTTATGTGTTTGTTGTGCAATTTCATCATTTATTAATGTTCTGAAGCTGGAAAAATACCCTGAATATAGTCCTGTTGTTTGTTTGCTTTTGCAGGTACAATAACAGACTAATAGCAACTCCTAACTTTGTCTTTCATGCCCACCTCGTACTGTGGAGTGTTTATCAGATACTCCCTTTTGTTGATACAACCAACAAATTTTTCTAGTACTTCTTGCTCTGGTGTCAAGCAAGAATAATGCCTCTTGAGTTGATGCCTGTACAATGGCAGGTGGCGGCAATGAAACAGAAAGAATGTCTTCTGATCTTTGCAGTAACATTCAATACATGTCAGGTAGTTCCCAAATATCCAAAAAAGGAAAATCTCTGCTTAGAATAACACCTATGATAGGCAAAAACTAAAGAAGGAAATCAAACACAAAATATGTGAAGTGATTTTGTGTGAGGTTCTTGTAACCAGTCAGAGAAATGGATCATCCTGAGAATTTGAATATTGACAAAAGGGAGATTTTGGAGATAAAGCCAAAACAGACAGGAAGTGTTTGGCGGTGGTGAAAATGCTAGAAAGAGCAGTGAAACTATTGAAATACAAAGAGAGCTAGGGAAAAAAGAATACTGTGCAAAACCCTGAAAATGGCTTATAGAATATAAAATTTCTCTGTGAGCTGAATTCCAGATTTGGCGGATGTGTGCTCACTTCCCAGATCTCAGAATTTCCTATGTGAAATAGAGTGATTCATATAATCTATCCATATATGAGTTTTCCATCTGTAAAATGAAAAAGGAGGGATGAAAGCCAAAGAAATTTAGGTCAGATGAAAGGAAAAAATTTATCTCAGAAGCCATCTGTAGTAATCTTAGTAATCCTTCTAATCTACTCTGTTGCTTTAGATGAAATGCTCTCCTCAGTGTTGCACAACATACTTTAAAATACTTGTGAACAGCTGGAATGAATCCAGAGAAGCAAAAATTATTCTAGAATTCTAGGAAATAGCATCCTACAAGAAAAACTGAATAGCATGTAGTTTCAGAATGTTGAGAAATGAGTGAATACAGAACTCAGGAGAAACAAGATAACTGTATAAATGCATGAAGGCATCTGGAAAAAAAAAAAAAAAAAGTGTTCTCCATACTTTAATGGATAGGACAAGTAATAATGGTATCATATGAGAAGGGAATCTAGAAATTAAGATGACATTTCTACAGATATGGTTAATGAAGCACAAGAAGAGATTGTACAAGAATTCTTTAAAATCTGCTTGATATGACACCCTCACCTAACGGTTTGACAGATACTGGCCAGCAATGATATGGTTTGGGAGCTGTCACTGACATTGGTGTGACCAAAGTCAAATATTTATATATTAGAAAATAACATTGCAGTGAAGCTTGACGCATTCATGACTCCAGTGTTGCATGCCAAGAGAATATTTACAATTATATCAGTCAGAAAATGTTTTCTACTAAAGTTTCAGTAGACTGTAGGAGAAAGGTATCCTTCACTTCATTTCATTTCAATTTAGTTTTTATATGGAAATTAATTTAATTTTTTACAGAACTACTTCCTTCTTTAATATGTTTTGAATGCATAGCTATTACTGAAGGAGATGCCTCATTAAAATCTGTCTGTTTTGTTTTAGAGTAAAACTCATAATATTTGCAAGATTTCTTTTAGTCAGTTGAAAATTAATGTTGGATAGCACTACTTTCTCTTTTTATTAAGGGAATTGTACTATTAATAATTTCTCCACCATTTAAATTTATTCTAGAGGTATCTTCAAATCCACCATCAGTGTTTCCATTAAAGAAAAGAAAACAAGCTTTAAATTTCAAAGGTAAATGTTGCAAATAGTAGGTCATTATGGTCAAGACACTTTTTATTTCCTTTGAGAGATTAGTCAATGTGGCACACGGATTTTAATTATAAATCATGGGACTCCATAATAGAAAACCAAATTCTGATATAGCGAATTGCTAATATACTTTTAAACCTCTGTTTATGAAAGGCATGAGGACCATACATTTCCCATTTGTATATGTAGGAATAAGAATATCTATGAAAAGAAATGCAAAGTCAACAGGACCTTGAGAAAGTACTGACAGAATAATCTTTCAGAAATAGCTCCTCTTCACTGTGAGGCAGCTCTCCGCTCAGGCTACCTCTGACTTATTTTCTCTATTTTAATGCTGAGAAGTGTTTCTTTTTGTGCAGTCAGCTACTCTCAGTCTCTCAATGGAGACAGTGAGTGCTCCCTGGCCTGCAAGTGACGTGACAGTTGCGCTCAAGGAGACACTCCATTCCTGAGAGATCCATCATTTGCTGTTGCCTTATGTATGATTGATACTAACAGCCACACCTCTGGGTCAGACCGCCTTTATTTCAAATGTATTACAAAGAAGTTGCATTAGCAAAGTTTTCATTTTTTTTATTTCTTTAATTCCATTTAATCTGACTTCAGACTGCATATTTGTTGCAATAATTAGGGTATCCAAGACCTAGATAAAGACCCAGAACACTGCTTGTTTCCCTGTCTTCCTCTCCAGCATGGGGACATAAAGGGCTTCATGGTGCCTCTTCTCTCAGATCATGCAACCCTGAGGGAAAACCTGCAGAGAATAATCATATTAAAGATTCCAGAACAGTGAAAAAAGCCAAAACACAGCTAAAGCTAAGACCTTTCACCAATCACAAAATTTTCTGCAGTTTTGGTTAGAGTTTGTAGCTATGTTTTTGCTGTTTGCCAACGAATTAGACATGTTCACTGGTTCTGATGCCAGGAAACATGACCAAGCTGATGACCATTTGGCTAAACCCCCCTTCACTCTCCAAAACCAAAAAACCCAAATCTCTTCACAGCAGCATGTCCATACTGCAGGAATTATGTTCTATCCCAGACACTTCCAAAAATGTGTTTGTTGTCATGGGCCAAAAAATCTTGCCCATGAGTGTGCCAATAAATAGACTGAATGATTGACAGTTCACAATCCCGTACCCAGGCCCCATTTAATTTACTAGCATAACCTAGACTTTCTGTCCTGAGCTTGTCTGTGTTACTCATTTCTTGAAACCTGCCTTGATTATTTAGATGATCTGGCCTTGCGACAGCACATTGTATTTGTGCTTTGTGGTTCCTTTACACGCTGGCATAGTAAATAATAATTTGGACTATAACAATGTGTTACACTGCCCATAATTGGTAAATTATATTCTTTCAGATATATCCATAAAGTCCAGCTTTGTCAGTGCTGCAGATCAAATGACCTGACATCTGTTAGAAACTGGGATTTACATACAGAGTAATTGCTTGAGACAATAGGGCAAGACTTTGGTAATATGGAAGGCTGCAGTGAAATGCAGTGAAAGGAACTGGTGATGCCAATAGTCATGAACATGCATCTTCTGCTCATCAAGAAAACATCTTAAGACTGTTATTAAAAACTGATTGCTTATTTAATCTCCCCAAATATGAAGTTGAAAAACATACACTTTCCTCTGGGTTACTATAGCAAATATAATTATATATTTCCTTTGTGTTCCTGCTTGCACTTTATAAAGTGATGTCCATTTGAATATTAGATTTCTATGGAATGTCTGACTGCCCAATACCTGAACAAAATATGTAAAATGTTATGCATTTCGAAAGGAACTTGACTGACCACAGAAACTCAGCACTTAACAAACCATGTCTGCTGTCACTGGCCTTACCCAAGAGATTGATCTATTTTCTTCTGTACTTTTATTTTTTAATAGATTTGGGGCAGAAATTGATCACTCACGCTTTTCTCCCTTGTTTACACTTGGACAAAGTGTTTGAATTGAGGTACCTTTCAAAGTGAAAATGCTGTTCTCAGGAATAGCCCTGTAGTTTTTTGTGTAAAACACTATTGTAGACAAATCACAGCTAGGATTACTTCATCAGACCAAAATATTTTCTCTCATGTATATGGGCTGTGACCAACAGATTATCTGGGCACTTAGACTCTAATGTACCTATCCATAGACAAACAAGCAAAAACAGTTAATAAGTGTATGGACAGAACTTGCTGTTGTTACAAAACAGAGATTTCAAATGTAAATTTTACTCTAGCTCTTAGCAATGTATCTGACCTGAGAAAAATGAAGTCTCAAACATTAACTTACATGGCATTGCAGAGGAAAGTCTGGCATGATTTATTATTTTTTGACCTGTACTTTTCCACATTTCTTGTTATTCAGAGCCATAGAAAATCAACCAATTAATATACAGATACACTGTACTTAACATAGGAAATAAATTGGCTCAAAATGTTAACATACTTCTTGTCCCAATGTCTAACACAGAACCTCTTCTACAAATTCCCATGTTTACTAGTCTTTTGTGAATCCCTCTGTTCTTTGTGTATCTTCATAGTACCTTAGATGTCTAGACCAAACTAACAATACCCATTAATTAGTTCTATTCAGTAAGTTATCGTGCCTCAGTTGAGCTGTGGTGACCTGTGCTGAAGGTGCTTTTGTGTCGTAAAACAAGAAATAATACATATTATCTCATATATGTTATGGCCTAAGAATACATATACACAACAATTTACCCCATTGCAGCTATGTAACTGTAACTCATTACATAGCTGTAATGTGGTGATGACTCTAAGCCTAATTTCTATCTCATTTTTATGTTTGTGAGACAGGAGCATTTTTTGTCTTGTGATTAATTGGACGATGGTTCACCAACCCAGGTGAACAGGTACACAATAGGATCTGTGTTACAAGGCTAAACCTCCCAAAAACCTCAGTGGGATTTTCACTTCCTAAAACTAAAAGCAATTTTACTGTAAATCATTAACTCTTGACTTAAGATGTGGGGACTGTGAGAAGGGAGGGAAGTGGAGGGAAGTGGAGGGAAGAAGACAAGACACTCCAGGGTAGTAGGTGACTTTATTATATGATATCCAAAGAAGACAAAAGAAATTACTGTCCTGAAAATAAGCACAAAAAAGCAAAGATTAATAATCCACAGTGGCACAAACCAGAAAGAAATGCCTGTAATGTCTTAATTTGTATCTGTGAATGATACCAAACAAGACTCTCTTTTCTCTTGACAAAGGCATGAGTCTGTATTGCTATCACTTATTATTAGTCTTTTTATTTGCTTAGTACAAGGCAATTTGCATTAAGAGCCTATTTTTCCCTCTTCTATTTTGTTTGTTTTTCAAATGAATTTATGTTCACGGTGGGAGGCAGCATAAGAAGCCCTGGATTTAGTCACAGAGAAGAGCAAGCAGTCGGAAAATTTCCTTTTCAGTCCCCTGCTGATTTGCCAGAAGAAAAAATATCATTTAGTCACCATGCACATTCAGTTCTCATCATCTGTGGTCCCAACGGGTGGGTCAGTAAAATGTCAGCAGGATTGCCAGTTAGTGCTAAACATGTTGCTGACTTTTTTGGGAGGGGGTTGTGGATCTTCAGGTTTAATTCTTGATTCAAAAGCCACACTGCTGCTGTGCTGTTTGTTTCTATGTCATAGATTTGTATCTGGTTGCCTTGCTATCTTCTCCTGGTCCTTTAATATTGCTGTCTCTTGGGAAACCGTCAAGACAGGAATGACTTTATGTCTGCAAAGTTCCAAGCTTATTGTAAGATCTATTTTAAGCAAAAATATCCTAAATGTTCTTCATCACTCATGGTCACAAATTGCCTTTGCCAGGATAGAATTATCAATAAAGAGTTAGTCCCTGCTTAACTACTTTGTTTGCACTCTCACAATGCTGTATTTGTGTTGTTTTTCAGCCTCAGCAGATGCATCTAGCAGGTATTGTTTGTTCACAGTCTCAACAGAAGATACGTCTATCAGGTAGCTTTGACAGCAGTGATCACATCTGTTTCACTTGTTTACCTTTGTGCAGATGTAGTTTTCTGAGTTTCTTTATTTAGTAAGTGTAGAGCTTGCTCATGAATGTGATCTGGTGTAATGGAATATGTACCTGCAGAGCCTGGGTCACTGTGTACTTGCTATATAATACTGATTTATTCAGTAGAGCCATAACTTTTGTATGTTGGTAGTATTCCATGATGCAAAGCAATGCCTAACCTTCTTTTGATGTACTAAAATAAGCAATTGATCATTCCTTGCAAATGAGATGATAGCTCAGATTGAGCAAAGAGGTTATGGGCATGCTATAATATTAAATGTACCTGGGATTATTTTCTCACAATAAGGCATGTTAATAAATCCTTTTATTCCTCCCAAACTGCACATCTCTGTGCAAACTATGCATGGGCCAAAACAGTGCTAGAGATGAACAACTTAAACATATGTACAGTCAGGTTCCAATGTCAGGAATATTCCCAAGCATTTTTTAATTCATTTGTATAGGTGTTAATAAAGTACTTGCCAGCTGTAGGGTAAGTCAGAGTTTTTGTTATCCTGTAATTTGCATAAACTAATATGTCTAAATACTCTTAAGTAGATTTGGGATCCAAGTTTTCCCAACTTCTGATCAAAGCCTCTGATACTGCTGCATTCAACAGAAGAAGACTACCTGTAGTTGTCTCCAAATAGATGGCCCCTCTAAGTATAGTGGATCCCAACTAGGGGGTAACACCTTCCTCCATCCCAGAAAACAGCCAGTCTAAGAGATACACTCCAGCACTGGTTCAGCCACCTGGTTTTAAGTCACTTTCCCAAAGGCATGGTTTCTGTAGACTCTTTCCATAGTCATAGGAATCACACAACCAGTATGAGACATAGATCTCCACCTAGAAGCATGATGTCCCACTGACTACTGGGAGAGAGCCCAGGGTGACAATTTTCCTCAGTTATCATCCCAGTTAAATATTAAAACATAGATATAATGATTCCTTCTTTTATGGATCAGGGTCACAGGGAAAAAAACCCACTCACTTGTGTAAATTCAAACAAATCAGGATCAAAGTGGTTTATTGACTGATTAACAACACATAATTAACAGGCAATAGTAAATTATACAGCTGGCATCAATATCACCAATACAGTAGCTAAACCACAATTCTAGTTACTTACAGAATGTTAATGAATATATAAATTTCCAAGCAATGAGAAAGCCCCAAGGGGTCACATCTTCAGGTTAAAGTGGGGTTCCTACATGCTGAACCCTGCAAGCTGGGGCAGGCTGCTCCACCTTTAATTCTTCTTTTCAAGCTGATTCCTCGTTTTTTTAAAAGTGTTTGCATAATTTCCTTGTTTAATTTCTGCTTAATATGGCTGATTGTTGTCTTCCCTTTTAGAGTTAGCTGTCTGGGGGCAAAAACCTTAGACAATTTGTGTGTTCTGTTCATAGGCATTCCTACCCCACCAGCTTTTTCTGTCCAGGGCACATGACCAGGTAGGGGAACAGGTGAATTACCTCCCCCTGGATCATTTGATTCATGCTTCAGAAAAGCATGTCCCAGGCAGAAGTGTTTGTAAATGGCATTGTTCACATTGCCAGAAGAAATCCAACAGCAAAGTAAATGCTGTATGTACTAGATGCTCATTTTGGATCTTGCTCACACATTGTTTGCACACTTGGGAAATTAGTCCTGAATATTTTCACTGAAATCATTGAATAAAGAGAGTCGAGGTCTTCAGTGTTTGTTTGGTTTTTATTTTTTTTAATTTTATTGATGCTGCATATATTTTTCACTATATCAAAATGGATCACTTTTTTGTTTAGTTTCTTCTGAATGAAATGTAAAAATTACTATATAAAGTAGTTAATTTTAGATAAATTCTTTATTCTTTTTGTAATTTCCAGACAATGCTTGCTATGGATAATTAGGTGATCCATTCTTAAGTTATGTTAAGACAAACAATTTATACTTCCAGTTCTTATTTTGTGGATACGCATGCATGTGGTTGTACAGGAATGTGTGTGCACCTATAAATAAGCAAATTCAGAGGATGTGATCCACTTCCTACCCAAAAAAAACCCCTGAACCAACCACTGAGTCCTTCTTCAAAGATATGAATGCCTATGAATTTGATGTAGAATGTAAAGTAGGCGACATTGTTGGAAGAAAAGAAATAAATAATAAGAAGGTACAACTAGTATATCACAAGTAACTATCAGGCAACAGTGCTGTCTGCCTTAAAGTGCTTGAAGTCCCTGTCAATTTAGAAGAGAACAAATGAAGCTACCCATTTACCTGGTTTTCTAGTGCAAACCCTAAATGACTTCATTCTGCTCTAGTTCCTCAGGCAAAACTAGAAAATGTCAAGACTGAAGAAGATGTGCCGAGACTCATAACCAGGAGGTTTTCAAGCCCAAAGGCAGAAAAGGATCCCTTTATGGTTAAAGAAGCAGAATAAATTGTATGTCTCAGCTTTGAGAGCTTTGGGTTTGTTTGTTTCTCAGTTGGAGAGGTTCTAAACGCACAAAAACCACCAAGCTTTGTTTGTTCAGATTTGATATCTTTCTGTTTGAAAATGAAAATAAAACCATTTTCATTAATGTAAATGGTCAGGTTGTGTTGGCTTTGTGATTTGTTTACCAGAACCTGGGGTAATGATTCACTAGGATTTATCTCCAAGTCTCTAATAAATAAGATTTTTCTGCCTCTTATGAACAAACCCCTAAAGGCATGGAATTTTTTATTATTATTATTTTGCATGCTCCAAATTAAGAACCATCAAAGTCCTTAGACTGCAAAGGCCAGAAGCATGCTGAAATTGAGATCATTGAAACTCCACTGATGCAATGGGTTAGAAACTTGGTCCCTTTGTCCTGCATGAGATACAGAGGGCTTTGCATCCTGTGGCAGAGTATTTCAGACCACTGTGCTCCCCTTTCACCAATGGATATGAATGGCAGTAGTTCAGACATAATACAGGTATAATGTCAAATTTGGAAGTAGTACAAAAAATTACTGTATTAATTTTGTAATATTCAAGTTCCCAATCATTCCTCCAAAACCAACTGCTAGTTAATAAGCCATTAAGCAGGGCAGTCTGGCACCTCAGAAATTCTTAGCTTTAGGCAGATTTTTCCTGGCTGAAGTAAGAAGGAAGGATGAGATACCTCTCATGCCCCGTGCTTTCCTACTTCCTACAACATGCATTTGAGAGGCAATGAAGAAGCTTCATATCTGCCACAAATACTTCATTGTCAGAAATTAACTATTAGATTTAAATTTTACAATTATCCCCCATTAATTGTAACCCTATTGTAACTGGCAAGAAAACTTGCCAGTCTTTCAGTCTTGACAAATGAAAACTCAGCTGGGATAGCAAATGTTCTAGAGCAAGAGCTTCCATAGCCAACATCTCCCTGCAGAACTGCTGAGTCTTCATTTCCATGAGTCATGACAACGATGAAAATTCATCTGGTTGAAAGTAATTTAGCTACTGGGGTTTAAATTACCTATCATTACTGGTTCGCTAGGGGATGGTGAGAAGGCTGTAGTCAGATGTCAAACTAGAGAGCCAATTTAGATGAAAGCTGGAGGATGGTGATACACATCTCAAAATCTGCTGGTGGTGGGCGGCTAGAGGATTATTGTTTCAGGCAAGATATCAGTAAAAGGTTTGAGATGATTTGTCTGGTGGTAATAGTAACTATACCAATAGGACTGGAGAGGCTCATAATCATGGCAGTAAGCCAGACGCTCTTAGCAATCTGCAGGGAATGTAAAGGTCACCCAATTTTCAATTAATTGGTTTCTGGGGGCTGACACTGTTTTGTGACTTACCTGAACTCTTAGGAGGGTTTATTTTCCTTCTTTCGCTACCTTTCTTTTTTAATGAATTCCACGGCTACATCC
>JAAGNO010012707.1:53867-66782 GCA_033439905.1 Ceryle rudis | reverse complement strand
TCCTGCTCTGGCAGGGGGATTGGACTCGATGATCTTCAGAGGTCCCTTCCAACCCCTACCATTCTGTGATTCTGTGATTTTATCTCCTTCAGGTTCATAGGACAGTCTGTCCTTTCTTTCTAATTAAAATGAACAAGGTTTCCTTTCCTCAGGTAAGAAGTTCATCTTTATTAAGCTGGTCACCATCTTCTGTAGTTGACTAGCAAAACAGTAACAATTACCCAGATGAAACAAACAAACATTTCCTTTGTTTACATAACTCCCTGGCCTCCTTCATTGTTAAACATCTCCTTCCCTGGATGTTGCTCCTATATCCTACATTTTGTATCAAGTATGATCGTTGATGCACAGACTGCCACAGAATATAGCTGTATCAGATCTCTCCCGAGACACTATCCCTCTAGAATGAACCACGCCAAAGAGACTTAGAGCAGCCACTTTGTCCTGGGCATTCTGCAACACAAGCAAACTCCTCCAACCAGATAACCTCCTCCAGCCTTTACCTCTGTTCAGCTTCAGGAGCCGTGCAGTTACCTGCAGCTTGTTTTACACCACCTCCTTTAATTTTACTGTTATTACAAGTCCCTTGGGATCCTTTTCTTCTCTCATACCACAACAGCACCAACAAAAAAAGTCTTAAATCATACACAGAAGTAGTTTTGGGTAGCACTGCTTTTTAACCCAGTAAAACTACTGTTAATTAGGTCACAGGTCACCATTTGGGCAAGTGAGCTGGTACGAGATGCCAGTGCCAGAAACACACCCCCTCCTCAGGCATCGCTTTGTCCCATCAGCACCTCAGCAGCAGTGGGGCTCTAAGGATGCCCCACCATCAACATAACAATAAATGACAGGCTACTGAAGCAGAAAAAGGTTAGTTCAGATAACACGGCAAAAGGCCCCGTAGGAGTCTAGCTGGCCACCGGCCATCAAATCACCTGGAAGGCACCTCAGTGATGATTTGGACTGTACTGACATTCCCCACTGTGAACTTTCACTCTGGGACAGGTCTTTGATTTACTGCTTTCTTTCAGCTTTCCAAACAAATGATATTATGGTTTAGGAGTTACCACAGAAGTAAAAGCAAAACCTTGCTGGAAACAAAAGCTTCAATTTCTTAATTTTCCTCTTTGCTTACGTGTGCAGCACTGACGTGATTTTCATGGAGTTATTTTCTTTCACAGGAAAGGTTAAATAAAAAGCCTCGTAACCACTGCTCAGCTCTGCAGCACTGGTACAGCCTCCCCACTGCTGCACATGAGGGTAGGTATTGCTCCCTGGAACAACTCGAGCTGCCAAGAACACCCATGAAATCTCACTGAAAATGGAAGGTGGGAAATTTTGCAGCTATTTTCTTGTGGCAAGAAGAAAGAGGAACTTAGGAGAACATGATGATGAACGAGGTGTTGGTCTGCCTTCTCATTCTCATCCCCTCCTTATAAGCTATGATTAGTAAATGAGGTACAAAGCTGTTTGGAAGTAGCTTAGAGGAAAAAAAACAATAGATTGGGTGAGATCAGTGTGACCTCACGCCCATCTTGTGTCTGATAATGGCGAGTCACAAGATGCTGAGAGGGAAGTGAGGGAACACTACTGAAACCAGTAAACTTATCTTCTCTTAAAAACTCTCCTCCTCATCCCAAACAATTTGTTTAACCTTGAAGCACATGGTAACACTTCCATGATTAATTCTGAGCTGCCCATAAACTTCTCATTTTTATAACTGTAAAAATCTGCTACTTTTGCAGCATTTTTTTTCTTTTTTTGCGAGTCTCCAACAGCTTAAATTTTGGTGCAGATCAGAAATAAAGATATTCTTTATTTCTGTAGTCGGATTGTCCTGTAGGTTTGAACAAAATTATTCTGTAGAATAATTGTGAATGTAATTTGAAAATATTATTTGAAAATCATTTGAGCAAGATTATTCTGTAGGTTTGAACAAAGGAGTTGATTTTTTACTCTAAATTGTGTTGTTTGCTTTTGCATCCCGATGCATTGATGATTTCATCCCTTGAACTTCTTGCTTTATTGGTTTGATCTTAATCACGACCTTAATGCGGTCACCACATTGTTCCATCTTGAATTACCTTGGTAAAATTGTAGTGTATTAGCGCAGTGATACACTGATTTAAGTGCCTCTTTGCTTGCTCATCCTCTTATTCTTTAACTTATCCCCTTATTCTTTAACTCACACATCATTTGTGGTAACCCTCTGCATTCACCGTGGAAGCCACTATCTCAGGCTCCTTATATTCTTAAGTCCCTTTTTGGATAGTGCAGCGTTTCATGCATAATTGACAGATACTGTCTGTTACGCTGCAAATTATCAATATTCCTGACTTCTGGATAGAAAATAGGAAGTAATCTGATAAACGTCAGGTGTGGTTCACGTCATAATGCACCTGGTGTCACGATCTATCATGAAAGATTAAACAGATGTACTCTATCAATCAGATTTGGTTTAGTCAGCACCACGACACAAAGCCTTTCACTGCATACATTTGCTCCACCTGGGCTTTCTGGGATTAGCTCTACATGTTCTGGTCATGGTTGCACGTCCCGTTTCTGATCAGTTCACAACTGGTTAGAGCCGTGTAGCTACCAGACAAAGCAAATGCTCTACACCTCCCGTTGACTACAGAAATAACGGTGCATTTCAGCAAATCCAACACAAGGCTACAGTTATTAACCCTGCAAGTCTCCAGTAGAAATATTTTTTAATCTAAGGTGGGACAGGCTCATAAATAATTTACAGGGAGTTATGACTTTGTATTATCTGAGTAATATATCTGAGAGGAAGGACTAGAATCAGTGGTGTGGGCTATTCCCCACTGAGATCTGTAATAAATTTCTTACATTATAATCTGTTGTGAAAAATATTCTGGTTGTCATGCTCCATACACTGCAAGCATTCTAAGTGGCCTGCCACCGAGTCCCCCTTGGATGATAACACTGTCCAAATTTCTCATCATTTCACACTTTCACTCCATAGCTTCATGCTTCTTATAGCTCGCTGCTATGAAAATGATTTTTAATGGAAAAGATCTGACAGAAACTTTATGCTTCCTTGACAAAATTTTTATTGGCCTGAATACTGGAGCATTACTGACGTAGCTTTGGACAGGCAGCTATGAGCTGAGGAATTGCTTTGGGAGGGGGGCGGGGAGGAAGCTTTTATTGCTGTCCTTACATCTCTGAAATGAAATGCCCTGGGAGCAGAGGGAGGATCTTGGATGCTGCTTTCAGAGAATGGTACGATCCCTTGAGGCTTATCACTACCCTCACACAGTCAGCAAGAAGAGAAGTCACATCTCCAAAAGTTTAACCCACACCCAAATCTCATGCCCCTTTGCCACCATAACAGAGAAATGCCTCCTAGTCTTGCAGTCATCCTTACAGCGGGAAGCGGACAAACCAGACTCCTGAACACATGGGCCCATTCTCTGCTCTGTCCCTGCTGAGTGTGGGATTTGGGCTCACTGCACCTCCTTGCCATCAGCAGCCTGGGGTACTGAAGCAGAGCTGTAAGCATGCAAGCTGAAACCACGTGTGAAGTCAAGCAGCACTAATCACTGGCTGTCCTCATTACTGACAGCCATGGTCGCACCCTCATCTTTGTCCTTGCTCCCCATAGCAGCATGCCCTTGCACATTCCTTTCTGCTGACAGAACGATTTCAGAGCAACACAAGAGAAAAGACAAAAAGAAATTAAAAAAAACCCCCAAAACTTACAAACAATTTTTGCAGCAGTAGGATTGTGGCAGCCAATGTCTAACTTGCCTAAGCTGCTGTGAAACTAGGAGCTGCCCTGTGCTCCGAGCAGAGTACAGAGGAAATTAACAGGAGCTAAGCTGCCTGGCCAGGCCAGGTTAGATGCCTCCCCATGTTTTCTGCAACTATCACAGTGTTCAGGGAGGGGCTGCACACAGCAGTCCACGAGCTTGTCAAGATGGGACAATGGAAGATGTTTTCATCCGTTTCCCACCACCACCATGCTTAGCGCACACGCTCGCCTCCAAAACCCACTGCTCCAAACCCTTTGCTCAGGGCAGGTCTCCAGGCCAACACTCCCTGCTCAGTGCTGAGGACCAGAGACATGACTGTCTAGCCTCTGAATAACGCTGTGTGGAATCCTCCCAAGAGGAGGAACCAGAATCGCTCTGGTTCCTGGTAACTGTGCATTACCATTTCTACCACTTTAGTAACCAGCAGCACCTCAAAGGAGGCGACTTTTATTCAAGACAAACTTAGTAACGAACCTCAGCGAGCTAAGCACGTTAATAACCAGCCTGACCTTCAGAAGTTCTGACTAGTTCCTGCTGACTTCCAAGAAGTAGAACATTTACTTACTTTCGCTAGGAAAATTTCCATGCTGTAGTCTAACACTCTGATGCAGCCTAAAAATGTTAGGTCTGGATTTACAGAAGTATTTAAAGGCTTAAAGATGCAGATACAGATGGTAGCAGAATTTTGAAAAATGCCTAAGTACCTAATATTATGAAAATCCTCTGAAAATCTGCCTAGTTAGATATCTATACCTTAAAGTGCTTAATGCTGAACTGATCGAAGTTCACAGTCCCCCAGCACTCTCTTACAAATGCTGCTAAACATCTGGCCCTAAGGAGCCAATGGCTCAGACCCTGAGAAGGATTTACATGCCTGTAAGACATGTAGATGCTTTCCTGTCTTAAATCTGGCCCTTGGTGTACACATTGCTGTCTCCCTGCTTGCTTTCTGCTGGTGCTGTTCTGCACTTAATACTGTGTAGTATGAAAATTCTAATGTTATCTTGATGCCATCTGCAAGCTGAAAAAAAAAAGATAAACACTTTTTGATAAAGCCAGATTGACAGTAATTAAAATTACATGCTTAGTCAAAAGTGTTACATAAGGTGGCGTACTGTATAGAGGCCTCTTATTGTTCCCTGAGTATATGTTGACCTAGTAGGAATCAGTATCTATTGAAACAAAGGTTAATTAAAATTTCTAAGCACAATTTACAACGGTGAGCTGTCCCTCAAGGGGCTCCTCAGTTGTATGAAAAGTATCATTTACTAGGAAAAATACTTCAGAAACTTCAGCTAAGAAATAAAGAGCTTGCAGCTCCATCCCTTAATTCAGAATATGACCTTTTGGTCTAAAGGCTTCTAATGTATCTCCTAAGACTTGCAAAGACTCGCGCTTCTTGCACTCGACGTGATTGACTCAGCTTTGCAAGATAAGGATAACACACGGTCATTTGATTCACTCTACGTAGTTCAAATGGCAAGAGGGCAGTCATTTATCTTAAAAATTACTTGATGAATCTTAACACCGCTTCCCAAAAAATCACTTACTAAAAGCATTATTTCCCTCTTGCCTCGTGAGCAATGGCACAAGCCTGTTTATCTCACTTGCTTGCCATACTGTGGATTACAGCGATGTAACATTTTCGACAGCTATTAGAGGCACTCCTCTATCAGTAGTCAAGCTTTCTCATCCCATACCTACAGTCAACTCGGGCATGTTACTGTATTATGAGGAGATTAAAAAGGAAATTATTGACTGCGCACTGCCCACTGAAAGAGCTAGGCACCAATTATTCAAGGCTGGCCCTTCCTTCTCATAGCAGCACTCACAGCTATGACAACGATACATGCAGTGTCTACAGTAAAGAGCTGCTCGCTGGAATGGCAATGGTAAAACCAGAAGAGGTGTAGCAGCATCTGATCACACCTGAAAGGCCTTTGCTCTCCTAGCCTTGTTACAGGTACTCATTGGATATCAAGCCCTTCTGGTGCGAGTTAGTGGTCTGAGCTTTAATGGATGCAAACATACCAGTCGGGAAGCAGCCACTTGGACACCTGTCACCAGTAGCCCCAAGTGCTGAAAGCCCAAAGCCCAGATTTACTTTCTTGACAAGCTGTTGTCACAACAGTTGCTTCCTGCTGCCAGCATTTCTATGTCACCAGCAGGCCCATCTGGAAAACAGAAACTGTATTTCATCACAAACGCTGAGGGTTTGACATTTGATTCTGTTCCACAAACAGGAGGATATCAAGAACTTTCATGGAAAAATCATGAAGCAACATGTAAGCCGAAGACGCTTTTCCAGAACAGCCAAAAGCAATTACCTGAGATAGGAGACACAGAGAAGAAAAACACAGAGGACTACAAATGTAGCTAAATGCAGTCCTGCTGAACGCCCACAAGCTGTTGAACCAGCCATTTTCTCCCTATCAGTGCTTAAGTGTCCGTTGTGTCCATGAAGAAGAAACCCAGCAAGAGAGACTGAATAAAGTTGAAAAAATAATTCAAGTCCCTGGTCCCAATTACGTTAAGCAGATCTTTATATGTCTGGCAACTGTTGGCAAAACCACTAATTAATTAGCTGCTTCTCTTACTACCTCTAGCCAGAAATATCATCTTGAGTCTGAAGTAAACCTGGTTTTGAAAAAATTTTGATGAAGAGCCTCATCAAGCCTTTGGATTTGAGAGAGGCTTTTCTCCTCTTCTCGATACCAACTGGAACCATCAAGAAATGTCACTGGAGAGACTGAAAGGTGGTCAGGAGGAGAAACCAAGACTAGCAAAAACCTCAGCAGTAATATAAAAAGCAAGAGAAGAGCAATTCAAGGGAATCTATGTTTTCATTTATTATCGTAGTACCTTTCTCTACTCGGAGGGAGATTGAAAATAAATGACACGCTCAAGTGAAATACTGAAAGGATCAGGGTTTTGTGTTGTGAATATAAAATCACGCCTCCTTTAAAGTATTCTGGGAGAACGAAAGCTTTAGATGAAATTCTGTGTTTTCATTATCAGATGAAAATCCTGCTGCAATACCAACAGGATGTACATGTTGGAGTTGAGAGAAGACAGTTCTAGGACGATTTACTTTAAATCACTTGTCCCACTCCTCGCTGATAAGTCTACAGCCAGTCTGCTGGCTGAGAAGTTAACCCCATTAGGGAGTTCTGTACCGATAGGTTTAAGCTACGAACTACCAAGCTGCACAACTCCTGTCTTAATTCACAGATGGATCCAAAACTGCTTAAAAGCATGGAAGTAATTCTATAGATTTGGACCAAGCATTCTACCAGGATCCCACCTCTGACAACAGCCAGTACTGATGCTTAGAAATACAGATGAGAGCACTGACTGTGTTTAAGAGAGATATTTCTCCTAATAATTGCCATACACACTTTAAAAATCTCCTCAGTGGGATGTTACATGGAGACTGTGATGTTTACTGGTCAGGGATTGACAACAAACTTCTCTACCGCTGATTCCAGAGCATCCTGAAGCACCAAGTTGCATGCACAGATTAAATATACCCAGCATAAGGGAAGTCTTCCTTTTATTACATTAATCTGATGCCTGATCACTCGGCAAGAAGCTGCAAACTAAAGATTCCCATTCATCCTCTTCACATTTCTCTTCATTTCAAAGTCTCCTGTAATCCCCCTTCTGTCACTTCCCTCCCCAGCTAGGGCATCCTAGGCAGATTAGTCTCTTCTCAGGGAATTCAGCACAGTATGGGGCATTTTACCACCCAGACCGCCAGGTTAATACACTAACAGGGGTAATTTGCACATGTTTCACAAGCTACCTCGCCTCAATACCAGTTCGACTGCTGAAGGACTGACTGGTGTGGAGAGGTGACTTCTGCAACCTCTGTAGATCTCCAACTCTAGGCCATCTCCTTGGTGACGAAGGAAGGAGTTTGAGACAGCAGGGCATGGCATGAAGGAGGAAAAGGTCTCACAGTCATTTGCCACTGCTTTACAGCTTCTGTATTTTATGGCCTACACCATGGAAAGTGGGCTCTCCCTCCTCCACTACTGGTTTGCAGATCTGAGATGCTTATGGCTCTGTTTCTGCTTCAGGATAACAACCCTTGCCCTCCCATGGCTCACAAATGCCCTGAAATTGCTCAGTTCAAAGCCTGCTGTAGATCTAAGTGAGGTGAGTTACAAAAGCTGTCTAAAACAGGCTGAATTTGATGGCCCTCCAAGCCCTCTGCAAAAGCCATTTACTGGGCAAGTTGATAGGTTTCCAGAGATAATGGCAATTAAAGCAATGACAGTTCGTCCGCATGTAGCTGAGCCACTGGCTGACCAACTTCATTTGCTGCTGCTGAACAACCACTTTCTAGAGCTGCTGAGTATATTATGCTGTTTGAAGGTCTAGTGCATGTCATCGTGCCACGAACTCCCGGATCGGCATTGTACAGTGCTCCGAAAGGGAGCAGCACAGAAACAGTCATCAACGCAGGCTCACAAAGTCACTCGGTAATGCTCCCAAGAGAAATTAGCCCACATTGAGCTCTGGGCTGCTGTGATGTGACAGCTACTGAGACACCAAAAGCCACCATTTGGGGGATTTCTGTCCGTCACAAAGTTATGTGTGAAGAGCACAGGGAAGATTAACAATCCCTGAAGCACCAACCATTAGCAAACAAGGACTACAGACTTCTTGGCTTATGAGCAATAACCCTGGCAACCATGCTTACTGGGGTGGATGTCCAAGACTCACACTGCTCCTTAAACCCCTGTCATTTGCAGGGAAAGTCTTGTCACAGGACATAGGAAGTCCTACAAAGCTTTTAACTTAAACTTTCCAGGTAACTTTAAAACACTTCCCCTCTCCTTCACCACCCCAGAAAAAACAAAAAAATCTTCTTTTCTTGACACACATGCCTATTCTTTAAACACATCATAATTTAACACACACCCCCTCACTGGGGGGGGTCTAAGTAGATGCAAAGTGAGCTAGGCAGGGAAGTAAGTTGGGGAGGTAGGCTGACAATAGGCTGGGAACATGCATTCATGCACCACCCCTGAGTTCTACAGATTGTACAGACATGGAAATAAAGATCTGGTTACTCTATCCTGATGCACAGACAGCTGTGACCACTGTCAGGGGGTAAGAACACAGGCTATGGGTAAAACAAAGAAAAAAACCCCAAACCTTACCCGTCCTCAGGGCTGGAGACAAAACCATTCTTCAGACCCACTTTGTTACTAAATCCAGTATGCCCAGGAAGAGCCAATGGCCTTTTTATTCCTACACAAAACGTGGGTTGTACTTTACAGGTCCAAGCAGAAAAGAGAGGGTGAGAGCACAGAATAACTCTCACCTACCCCACACTGCAGTGGAAGGTTGTGTTCCCAGATTTCCATTTAGGAACTCCTACAGGGACCAGTTGAGTTTACTGCCTCATTGTGACCCCAGGATGCTGTGGCTGATGTAACAAAATGAAAGAGAAGATGATACGCCTAAGTGTGTGTAGCAGATCAGTAGCAGAGTTGAGAGCCCAGACCACTGTCTCCCAGTTAGAAACCACTGGCACTCACTGGCTTTTCTTCCTCCTTCATGTCCTTGCAGGGAACAAGCTGTAAAGTCCTCACACTGTTCCACATCCACCTGTATTTAGCTATCTTTGCAAGCACACCTATTTGTGTACCTAACCACAGTGCTTTGCACTCAGGTAGGTATGTCTGAGGTTTTTATATGACGAATCAAAATCCATCCCTGGAGTCCTCTTACGTGACACTGATTGGAACGCAAAACCAGGATTTTGATATACTCGATGTGTTAGTGCTTATAAAGTCAGACATACCTGTTAAAATGATGAAGATAAATTGGTTTTCCCTTTGCTTTCTGCCAGGTAAGCAAGATTTCCTTTCTCCTTAGTAAACAAGCTGTGTTGTGATCAACATGGATCATGCATATACTACTTTTATAGCTTTGATGATTTCCCTCCAAACCTTTCCTTATTACATTAAAGTATCACCGAAAGATACGAAGGTTACTATTTGTATTTGACACAAATTGCTGCTTTGTCTAAATCAAGGAACAGCTTGTTGATTACAATTTCAAACTCTACAAGTGGAACTTCACAGTACTGCAAATACATCTCCAGCTATTATAAAAATATGTATCATTCACACACTATACACAGAACCACCAGACATGTGGCAACAAAAATTCACTCTCCAGTGATAACTGGGAAAACCATCTGAAAAATGACTTGATTTCTAATATAAATACATGCTATCAGTTATATTAAAGCTCACTGAAACCACACGTGTGTGCGTGCAATTCTGGAAACTAGAGCCTCTTAAAAATAATCTAAATCAAGTTTCTTCATGGGAGTGAATCAAGTTCAGTTGGAGGTGATTATCCTGAGCTGCCAATCCACTGATTAAAAACCTAAACACAGCCTTGAGCAGATCCTACCCTGTGCTGTCCAGAAAAAAAGTCCACCACATGCCCTTGTCTTTTGATACCACCCTGCACAGGAGATCTATCTCCTGGCAGGTGGGTAAAGAATTCTGCTCCCCCTCCTCAAGCTCTAACCCTACAGTGAACTTTCCTTACCTGTACCAAGACATCCATCACCAGACCTTGGCTAGCAATGAGATTTTAATGAGGTCGGAGCCCCTCTGCATGACAAACTGCCTTTCAAGGTTACATGACAGATGTTATTGTCAATGCTGCGGATTACATTCCTTAAATTATATGACAAAATCAAAGAGTATGGAAGGGAGATGGTCATATCTGTCAATACGTGTGCGTACGTTTGATTCAATCCTGCTGCTTTTTAAAATATCTTGTTCTGATGGAAAGGAAAAGAACCTGAGACTGTAAACATCTGTTGGTCTTGTGTGAGTATTTGTAGGGAAAAAAACCAACAAGAGTGTGGTCAAATTCATTCCCTATTCGGATGGCTAGATAACATACATGAAAAAGCCTTTATTCCAAATCCTTTAGTTGCACAGACGACGTACATTGTTTAGACCGTAATTAGACTGGAATTGCACCTCCTATTCCCCTGACCATTCCCTCCAATAAAACCAGCATTTCCTGTGGTTGCAGTCACATTCTTTTTCAGCTCCCTCTCTACGGACGCTTCTGGCAAGTGAATTTCCTGGCAGGGATGTTATGGAGGCAGCAAGTTTTAATTTACCATCAGAGAACGTAGACAGAAAAGTGTATTTTAAACCTCATAAACATTACTAGGCATAGCAGAGACTTGCTTTACTGAAGCCAGTATATAATGAGAGTAATTCTTAGAGTGCTAAGGAACATACTTACCTTTAAGCACTTTCTGAAGTCCCTTGGAAATTTCTGTTTTAATATTTTCCTGAACTGGAGCCTCCATCTGGGGAGAGAAACAATACCTTGTTATAAATGAGGTGTCTAATAAAAATGAATCAGCACAGCTCGCATGTTGATTGTCAATTACATGTAATGAACTGCTCAGAAAAACTTGCTGATCAGAAAAATACCCTTAGAAACAATCATTAAAATATTTGTGAACAACTTCAAGTGTACAGAGGAAAGGATATCTGTGAATGTTCAAATGAATATAGCAAAGAACACATAAAAAAGTTGCCACATAGACCACGAGGTGGAACTTCAGGTATTTTATTAATTTCTTTTCTATCAATGATTTCCTTAGCTCTTATTGGAAGGCTATAAAAACTAAAAATTCAGTCTGCTGTTTGAATCTCCAACAGTGCACTTAACACCGCTGGTTGGTTCTGGAACACTTTACAGTGAGATGTTTTATTTGACCGTATCTACATTCACCATCAAAAATTTTAATTCATTCTCAGTTACAGCTACTACTCAGAACTGAAGTTAGACAGAACGTATCATAAATACTGAAGGAAAAATTAAGCCTATAAAAAGCACAGCAAGTAATAGGAAAGAGAAGCAAGATAAATATTCAAATCCATTTCATGCACACTTCTGAATAACTATGAGAGTGGAAAGTACCAAAAATGCTAAAATGGCTATTAAAAAAATGACTCTGACCCTAAAATCTGGCCCTCAATCAAGCTGAAAGAATATGCTTACTCAGCACCTTTCTTAGGAGAGGATATTTAAAAGGTTCAAAGACAGAAACATTCAAGTTCCAGTGAAAGGCGAGAGGCTTTGCAAACCTAATTCTCATTTGGGTTCCGAAATCTTTGCCTGCTTCTTGAGAAGCTGGATGAGATGTTAAATACAAACTAAAAGTTAAACTGCACAGTTGTTCCAGATACCTCTTTTTCAAAAAAAGAGGAATTGGAGGAATTGGAAGTTTTTAAGGGAAATTTCCTGTTTTAATAGAATTGTGTTGAGCTTTTCCTGAAGGGTAAGGAAGTGGAAAGTATTTTCACTTGAGAAAATGGAACATTTTGAGGGACCTTCTGAAGTCCAAAACATGGGGCCTTTTTTCATGGAAAATGAAGTACTGCTCTGGTCACGGGTATTGAAGCAGCTACTAAAAACATTAATTAAACAGTACCTAGAAGTAAGTTAAATTCATCAGTATCTCTAACTGAAAGTCACCCCATCAGTGAGACTCCTGCTTGGCTTCCCTGTTGACTACATTTAGCCCATAGGCTGAACTACAGCAGTTGCTCTATCATCCAGTGACCCCTTCTCCAGAGTCAGGGGTGGGGAAAAGGAGAGCAGACCCATGGCTGGAAACAAAGACAGATTTAATGAAACAGCCAAACTAACACCAACGCCAACAGAAAGTATAGAAAGCTATGCTCAGCCCAGCAGCTGGACAGCAGTTACAATAAACAGGAAAGCAGCCCCCAGGAGACAGAACAGGGTCAGGAGGAGTAAGAGCAGGAGCCCTCCCTCCTCCACAGCAAACTTGCCCCTTTATACAGAGCATGATGTTTATGGGATATATGTGTGAGCGTAGGTGGGTCAGCTGCCCTGGCTGATTCCAAACTGCTAACGACCTGCCAACCATGGCTGGCCTGGGATTCTGTCCCAGACAGTCCAGGACACCTGACTTCTGGAAAATCTGGTAATGGAGCAACACTTCATAGAATCACAGAACGTTAGTGGTTGGAAGGGACCTCTGGAGATCATCAAGTCCAACCCCCCTGCCAGAGCAGGGTCACCCAGGGCAGCCCACACA
>JAAGNO010012707.1:7935-20787 GCA_033439905.1 Ceryle rudis | reverse complement strand
TGCAGCCAGGGCAGGGGGGCAGAAGAGCTGAGCTGGGGAGGGAGAGCACTGACCAGAATTACTGCTGTTCTCACGCAAACTGGGACAACTGGAAACCTCTGAAAATGCTGGTATTTGCAAGCACATGCAGAAAGATGCTGATGCTGAACAAAACTATTTCTTTTGCACTAAAGACAGTTCTCCTCAGTTAATGGAAAAAGTAAGAAAATACTGTGCTTCATCCAAAACTTGCATTGTTTACTTTTTAGAAGTAAATAAATGAAACTCTAAGCTGAAATGAAAATATTTTGAAACATATTGGAACAATAAGGTGGTTTTTTTTTTTACTGAGAGAGTGGTGAGGCCTTGGACCAGGCTGCCCAGGGCAGAGGAGTCGTCACCATCCCTGGAGGGGTTCAAACAACGTGTAGATGTGGCACTGCAGGGCATGGTTTAGTGATTCTGGTAATATTTAGTAGATGGTTGGACTTGATGATGGTTTAGGGGGGAACTGTGCAGAGCAGGGTTAATGGTTGGACGCCGATGATCCCAAGGGTCCTCTCCAACCTGAAGGATTCTGACTTTTTTGGAAAATACTTAAAATGTGTACCACCATATTTAAAATGTGTGCCATACCTTTCTCAACTTCTCTTTGCATTTCCATTTCTGACAGTCCAGAAAACACTGTGTTTTTCAAAAACCAAACTCCCTAAAATGGCTCATTTAGTTGTTTTAGTTCAACTTCCAGTGATAGGACAAGGGGCAATGGATGTAAACTGGAACATGGGAGGTTACACAAAAACATTAGGAAAAACTTTTTCCACTGTGAGGGTGACGAAGCACTGGAACAGGCTGCCCAGGGAGGCTGTGGAGTCTCCTGCTCTGGAGACTTTCCAACCCCCCCTGGCTCTGTTCCTGTGTGGGCTGCCCTGGGTGACCCTGCTCTGGCAGGGGGGTTGGACTCGATGGTCTCCAGAGGTCCCTTCCAACCCCACCATTCTGTCATGCCCATGAAACACAGCATCAAGAACAACAGGCAGTTTGTGGCAGATGTCCCAAAGAACCTGCAAGCTGAAGGGACACAGGCTCCCTTGAGCCAAGACCCCCCACCCTGTGCCACAAAGCTGCCAGTGCCCAACTCCCAGCCTCTTCCCTCGTGCTGCCTGCAATAAGGGCATCGCTAAAGCAACGCTAACACGCAAGGGAGACGTAACCTGCGCAGTGCAGGGGTGAATTTTAATTTCAGGTAAAGTTTGGAGCAACTAAATAAAGCTGAGCACGTGCTTTTTGCTTGCAGCTTTAACACAACGGCCGTTCTGATGTCTCATAAATAGCCCAAGTGCTTTCTTTCTCAGAAATTTATCAAAGACTGTAAAATGAGGTGCTAGAACACTTAACTGCCAGCGCTCAAGTAAACAGTATCATTACAGTGTATATAAAGGTCTCCTGGGGGATAGGTTGGGCATAAAAATTCAGCTGGATCATTAGGAGCCAATGATTTAACGGAGAAAGCAATATAAAAAGTCTCCAAGCTGGCAACAGAAAGACATAAAGTGAGTTGAAGGAATTATTTAATGACTAGCAGACCAATGAGGGAGGTATTTCAGTGCACCGTAAGATACTCTGCATCATAGGAAAACTGCAATTTATTAAATATGAATTGTTAGGGGTTCTTCTACCCCTGCAGCTAATTCCTGTCACGTCAGTGGCACTGGTGATTTAAAAATCCCAAGACAAACGAGCAAGAACAAGAGTCAGAGGAGGCCAATAGCTCTAAGTATTGGGGCTCCCAGGTATCAGACAGAGCAGAAGTCGTGCATAATGTTGCACGTGTGGGAAACAACCTCCTTGCTCTCCATCCAGCCTGAGGATGCATAGGATACCAGACTCAGATGCCAGAAGGCTGCATTCAAGTCCCCAGCGTGCCTGGGATAGAAAGTTTTGCCTTGACTCACACAGATGAGAGTTCAATTTATCTACAGCCCAGGACATCTGCTCTAACTTCTTCAAGTGGGTTTTGGCAAAGCTGAGCTGCACTCGACTCGGCGAGCTGTGCCCTGGGTTGGTGCCATGCAGATGTCCAGTCTGTGCTGTCACACCCCTTCTTCCCTGGCCTCCAAGACACCAGTGGTCTCTTCACTCTTTTTCCTCAGTTTCTCCATTCCAACACACAGAGGAAACCACCTCTGCTGCAGAGCACTGATGGGAGGTGGGAAGGACGTGCAGACCATACCTAGTGCATTGCACGTACCACGTTTAATTAAGGTAAAATAGTAAAAGGTAGATTTTTTTCTTAAACAGCTGCAGAAATTAAACTCTCAGCCAGCTCCCTCAGGCTTTCAAGGTAAGCACAAACACCATTACAAGCCTGGGGGAATGCCACCCCAAGAGCAAACAGGTATGGATACAATACACACAAACCCCCCCCCCAAATGCAGTTCTTCTTCTACGTAGCCATATATCTAAGATGGATAGGAGACAGTAACATTTTTAGAGCCTATCCTTTTACTCTTTGGCCCAGTGGAGCAAAGCAAAGGACACGGACACAGTGACAGGTGCTCACGGGTGGTAAGGCAGCGGGGAACTCCCTTGCTGCTCACACCACCGTATGAAGGGAGCATGCCACAAGAAAGGGGATTGTATTCAGTCATAAGAGCCATGCAGCCCCATTTGGCTAAGAAAGAATCACAACAAAGCCCTGGCTTTTAGAGTTCACTGGAGCTCCACAGTGATTTCTTACCATCAATAGTGCTGTTAAGACTTCTCCACAGCCCTTCTTAAGCCAGGCCATTGTCTACATGTACCTTCCAGACTTAGAATAATGGGAGGCACATTAAGATAGTTAAACATCATCTAGCAGTGCCGGGGGGGAAGTCTGAAAAATGGCCAGCCATTGGTGCAATGAGTCCTGTTGGAGTTGGTTTGAATTTGAGAATCAACTTTTCAGTGAGATGAGTGAATGCAAATTAGGAAAGTCATACTCAAGGTGAAAACCTCAGATACAAGACCGTCAAAACTGCAACGAAGCAGAGTACAGTCACTTCTGAGCTATGAGATTCCCCCCACCCCGCTTTCATCAGGAAGGATTTTTGGAAGAGAATAAATTGTTCCTAAAAGAACTTAGGGAAAAAAAAAAACAAACGCAAACTGCTTCCCATTTCCTCAGCAAACCACTTCCCATTCCCTCAGCAAACCATGCTTGTTTCACACTCTTTCAGCCATGCAAACATTTAATGAGTTCTGCGAAGTCTTCATTTCCATCATCCCAAAACTACCAGATGCGATCTTGCTAACCCAATTATGATTTAGATTCCCAGAAATCTGTGTTGAAATGGGAAACGTGTGAGCACTAGAAAGACCAATAATGTGCAGAAGTATCCCCAGCACAAAATTCCTTATCAAAATGCTCCCAGCAATAAGCATGTGATAAATACAGACCTCAGAAGACTGGAAAGGAGCATCTCTATTGCTCATGAGAGGGCTGGAGCTGACACGTCTAGAGAGTGAAAAGGCTCATTTTTGATGTTATATTCAACGTGTGTGGTTTGCTATGTGGTCAGCACTTGCTCTTCCCAGAACTAAACTTTCTGATTTGTGAGCTTCAAAGATCTCATCATTGACAACTGTATAGTTTTCCTTTTCTGCAGAGGGCTGAGATTCTGTTTACTGCCGTTCAAAACACACATGAACTAAACACTGTTGGGCATTTGATTTTCCAGTAACAGTTAAGATCCCGACAGGTGCCTACCTGACAAAAATAAGTCCTTCTGAGGTGGGGTTTCAGGATGTCCACAGCTACGAGAGTGAGCATGCAGCTGTCCATCATTGATTCAGAGGTGCATCCTGCCAGGAAACTTCTCTGTTTGCTGCAACGGAAATTGTTATTAATCAAAATATGCCCAGTTAGAGTATTGAAACTTTTTTTTCTTTTTAATATGTTCAAAGGAGGATGAGGGGAAAAAAGTGGTATAGGTAAAAAAAGTTATCTGCGAAAAACTTAAGAGGTTTATTTATGTTTGTGTTCATTGAATGTTGATTCTAAGCAAACAAATTGCTTTACAACAACAAAAAAATTCTTTAATGCATTAATATGATTTTGTTTACTGAGGTTGAAACATCTTATACTTCAAAGGAACGATTTACTAATACTTGGGGGGAAAAAATCATTCATTTTCTTCCTTAAAAATCTTAAAACAAGTAAAAACTTTTATAATAAGCATTAGGGGTTTTTTTTCAGTACATACAATGATAGTAAAACTTCATCTTCTGCTGGAAAACTTACCTAAGAAATAAATGTACTGGTTCTTTTACCCACTGTTATTTAACCTATACTTGGAAAATTAAATGTCCCTGCTGCCTCAGTAAGACATGTATCACTATTATCACCTATTAGGATTTAGTTAGCACCCTAAAATTTCCAGTTAGGAGCAGGCCATACTGTAGTAGATTGTGTTAAAACACAGAATTGTACATAATTCAAGTAAAGATTTTATGATGACTCAGTGTTAATTTTTTCCTGCACTGCAAGGTCCACAGGTTTCTTAAGTTTGTATAACCAAGAGGGGGAAAAAAAAGTAAATTAACTCAGTACTGGAGTCAAAAATCTCTCTACTCAGCAGTGGTCTCCTGTGTACCTGGGCTATTGCACTACATAGGAATTTCCTCCTAAAACAGCATTAAATGGGACTTGCATTCTGCCTCTGACAGATCTGATGGAAATGGCTTCAAAATAATAGGAAATCTCACAACTAATGGACACATCCAGTTATTGAGATGACACTTGAGAACCTTGGGCATCAGTGAAAACAGCTAATGCTTTAGTACTTCCTTGGCATGATCCAGCTCTGCTCTTCTGGTCTGATGGCATCATCAATTAGTGAATGAGTTTGAAAGAAAGGAAAAGCACTTTCCCTTCTCTGCCTGCTGGAAGCAGTCAATGGATATCTGGATGTTCCAGGTTTTGAAAGATTTCCCCCCCCCCCCTTACTTCACAACAAAGGCAAATGCTTTAATTTGGGCTGGATTTTCTCAACTGTATATCCACAGATAGATATAGAGGGGCCTTGTGTAAAACTACTTCAGCTGCTCTAGACAGAGCACATCGCTGCCTGGGCGGGCTGTGGTACAAGAGTGAGCTCCATCACTCCTGCGGTACAACTGCCTGGTGCAATTCCTCTCTAGCTCACCTAGGAAGAGTTAACCCCAGGATAGAAAAGGTTTTGCTGCCTTCCTGAATGCTTTATGATAAATTATTTAGTATATTATACACTGAGAAACTTTCAGTTGGCTTTCACCATTCTCCTTTGGTGATTGACACTTACAAATAGTCTTCCTTCCTGACTTTGTTTGCCCTACACTTTTCTTCTGTAGTTTTTTTTTTTGTCCTATATTTTTTTCCTGATGGGGAAACGACACATGCCTGGTATTCTCATGGACAGAAAAATCAGAACATTATTAGTGTAGTCAATTCTTTCAGTGTAGCTATTACAGCTATCAAATATTTGCAATTCCGATAACAAATTGATTGGTTTTGCTGCAAGGAAAGATCAGGCCTTGCTGGAGTGAGATTGTTGTTATTGTTCCTGCTGCTGCTGCTACATATTGATGCGGGGTTATATTAGAGATTTTTATTAACAGGGAAGGAAAATGGGCATGGAGTTGTCCAAGTGATTAGACTGAAAGTAGCGCATGCAGAAGCATTTTCACTATAAGACTGTCCAGAGACCCCAGTACAAATGAGGGTGTCATGTTGGACTCGATCTTCAGAGGTCCCTTCCAACCCTCAACATTCGGTGATTATGCCAGAGGTTGGCTAACACAGACAGAGAGCACTCCAGACCCAAAAAGCCAACAGGGCAAACAGAGGACACAGAAAGGGGAAGAAAAAGAGGTAGAGCTTCGTATGCTGGTGCCACGGAGCGATGGGCCAGAAGCCGGCACACACTGCTGCTCTACAAAAAAGGGTAACTGTTTTAAAAATCAATGAGCTAGGAGTGTGTCCTGCTTGCAAAATACCACGAGCTATCATCTCGCTGAAAAGCAATATGTGTGGTAGCACAGAAAATGCAATTTTCATTATTGAGGACAAGGAGGAGGAAATTCAAGCAACTTTGTCCTCATGTCAAAGCTGGCCGAGAGGAAGGAGAGGCCTCCAGTGTCAGCAAACAACCCTCGGGGTGAGACAGTGGCAGATGCTCTGCGTTTCCCCATGGGCACAGGGATCTCCCAGACTTCTGAAGCACTCAGAACACTGTTCCTTTGACAGCACAAGGACTTGGGGGACAATCCTTAGAGGTGGCTTGCACAGTGGATACCTGGACCTATCAAAAACCTTGGTGATCCTTTGGCCTTTTAACAGACAGCATAAAGCAGTCAGATCAGCGACAAGAGGTCCATGCAGCTACTGCAAGTTGGAGAGTTGAATGCGTAGCTCTGTAGTGTCTATATCCTACAATGACCAACTCCACCTCCGTCGTCCAGCAGAGTGACTCAGTAATGGTGCTGTTCACCTATCACCTACTCTGTGTTATAACTCAAAGTGACAACACAGACATCTTTCCTTCCTCCGTCTGTGAAACATTTTATTATGGACTCGTGTTTTTCACCATAATTTTCATCCAGGACAATCACTTTGCAAATGATAAGAAAACACAAAACACCCACAAAACCACCCAAATATATCCACCAAAAAAACCCCAACCCAACCAATAACAAACTCAAGCCCCCTGCGTGCTGTGTCTAACCTTGCCCTGATGTCTGCCACCTTCTACCAATGATGGAGATCTCTGACCAAATCCCACGGGATACACCCAACCCTCAGCTTCTCGCCACCCTCCATTATCAAATTACTTTACTCTCAGTCCAAATACTCTTCTCCATACTTGCACAAATCATAATTCATTTGCCATTCTGGAATTTAAATATGCAATGCTGGTAGAAGCAAGAGAAAAACCAACTCAAGCTGTGTGACAGAAAGCATCACAACCACAACTGATGTGTAAAAAAACCCCCTATCTGGTGTTCTCCCATTCACATTTACCACGAGTTTCTCATGCCCGTCAGCCTTGTTTTGATTAAAACAGCTTTCGGGGCAGTCTCTCTTGCATTTGGAAATTATTTCTTCAAATACAGAAATATCTCATTGATGCCAGTAGTCCAGTTAAGCACTTCCCCTCTGTGGAATTCTCCATAAGCTGTGAAACAACCAACAGCCATGGTAACACAGACAAAAAAAACCCCAAACAACACAAGACAGCTCTTTTTCAAGCTGTTTTGGGACAAAACAAATTATCAGATAGATTAATAACCTTTTAGAGAGTTAATGGAAAAACAGAATAGGATGTGTCCCATCAGGGAAGATTAATTGGTTCATGTCCAGATTACACAGCTGATTGCTGGAGAGAAGTGAATTCTGCTGACGCGTGCTGAGAACATGCCTCCCGTCCTGGCTCTGCCACCAGACGTAGACAACTCTTAAAAATATTTCTGCAGGTTTCTACAGAGTTGGATCTACAAATCTGAGTACAAGTTGAACACCAGAAAAAAAAAAAAAAGGGAAAAAAGTTGGTAAAAACAAAGAAAATTTCATAATCAAACTTCAGGAAATTTTGTTCTGGAGCAGATCATAAAGTAGAAACAACAAGGGTATGGTCCTTGAGAGACCAGAGCTGATCACACGTGGCAAGTAGGAGACATGGGACCTGACCTGGAAATACATCCATGAAAGGATTTTGGCACCATGAAGAACTCTGTAAATTACCTCATTCTGTAACTTAGATTAAAATAAAATTAACTACTTGACTGGAGCCTGGTCCAGAAGGTGCCTCGGTTCAGTCGTTGCCCACTTCTTTCACCTGAAGCCCTTCTCTGGCAGCTGAAACTATGCTGTTACAGACTCCCAGGGTGGTTCCAGCCAGCACAGGGAGGTACAGAATTAAGTTCACCATCTCAAGGTAACTTGCTCTTGCATCAGGATGTCATACAAATACCAAAAACCTTTGTCACCAAGTTATTTCTCTTCAGGCAATCCAGGCACCTTGCTCATGGTCCTCAAATCCATTTCAAATGCCAAGCAGACTTAAGGCACTTACATCCCTCACTGGACATTGTTCCTGATGCACGTTCTGGACTGATCTTGAAATACAAGAGAGCAACTCGTGCCAGATGTCAGCCTAGATATTCATATATCCATAAATCAGACTGGAAGTTCTGAAACCACCAGAGAGCCTGAAGAATGTCAAATTCCAATGACATTTCCTGCAAACACTGGTGCTAGGCACTTCATAAATCCATAACAAAGCGTAGCCACAAGCATGCCACTTATAGACTACAAAGAGCAGAAGAGGAAAACACGTCCTGTACCGCTGATCCTGTTCACCATTAACTGGGCTATTTTTGTCTCTAAGCATTTTTAAAAATCCCAGCCTCAGTCTCTACCATAAAGTTCACAACTGAGCAAAATCAAAGCCTTTCAGGTAAGCTATAAGAACAGCACATAGGAAGAACAACGGAATATAAAGTTACAGGACCTGAAAAAGCACAGGGATGCACAAGGCTAAGAAAGGATGGTTTGTTCAAATATATTCTTTTTCTCTATAAAAATTAAAAATGAAATTAAGCACTTCTGCTAACAAACTGAGCAACCACGAAATTGTTACTATCCTAACAAAAAGGGCAGCTAACTGGCAGAAATTTAGGCTGCCTAGAGGAGAATGGATTGCACTTTTTGTCATGTTTTAGGAGGAGCAATTAGCGTTCAGATTGGCTGCAAGCTTATTCTTCTGGAGGCTGAGAACACATGCGTAACAAGTTGTCCCCCAAAATGCAGCACTTACAGGTTTATACAGTTAGTTGACTCGAACAGAGAAGTGGTAGGAACTTGCAAACATGTGCTAGGGGAGAAAAGGCTTGTTTGGTAGATAGAAATTCTGAGCACCCTCAAACTTGCAATCCAAAGCATGTCACTGCTGCAGACATACCAATCATATAAGCAGCACCATATGATCCGTGAAGATCTTGGGAAGGAAATCTGAACACACCAGGACTCTTCCTTTTTTTTTTTCTTTTCCATTTCCTTAAGCCTTCAGTTTACTGACAAAATTTAATCACTTAATTAAATTAGATGTCCCAGCTTATTTGGAGAATACGATCATATTATTCTGTCACAAACATGGGTTCTTACTGGTGGTCAGAGAACTCACAGGGAAGGACCATTGCTTTGCTGGAGTCACCCAGGGGCTGAAAAGTGCCAAAAGAGACTGTTTTGCACTTGCATCCCAGAGCAGAAGGACAGACCCAACACCACCTCCAGGACAAGTCTCTCACTGCACCACTGAATCTGCTTGTGTAACTTCAACCAGTCCAAAAATCACAGCTACTGATTTTCTGGAAACTGTTTTCTTCCTCAAAATATTGTTTGCATTTCATTAATTCAAAGCCTAACATACAAAACATTTTGAGCAATCTAGAAGCTCCCTAGGACCTGGCAATTGATTAACAAAATGGATTTTCTTGTTCCCACTAATTCTAAATCGCAAAACAAACACCGGGACTGTCCACTGAGTTGCTGAAAGATAATTGGATAGGGAGGAGGGTGTCTAGAAATTCTTCCTGGTATTTTTGTCCAGAAAAGTATTCCTTGCCAAAGGTCCTAAATCCTCAGTTAACTGGTTTTGATTTGCCAACATTTCAGTGACTCTCAGACACTTCAAACTTACAAAATCAACACTTTGCACTAAAGCCTCATTTTGCTGGGGAGATTCTGGCTCTCTAGAATCAGGGACATTTTTGTGAGAAAATGTTATTAACTGGCTCTTCAATACCTACCAAAGACAAGAGATCGGTGGATCCTTCTCACCAAGACCACTAACAAAAGCCATTCCTACAGCTTCGGCCACAGCAGCGAGACCAAGAGCTAAAAAACCAGCCCACAGACTTCCCCATCTTTCACCAGCTGCTGCATGATACAGCAGTTGCGTTGCCCTCACTTGCAAAATCTACCTCATCTCTCGTCTATACGAAAGCAGGACCTGAACCCGCGGGGTTATTAGTCCCATTTCCTCTGGGAAGAGGAAATTGTTTGACAATGCTGCAAAGTTAACGGTTGCGAGCTGTGTATTAACTTTATGTCTTGCCATCTACACTCCGCTCCTATCAACTCCAAAAATTACTGACCTTTTTAATTAAAATAAGTTGTTAGGGGTAACACAGCTGAAGCAGCGGTCTCGGTCAGCCTTGCCAAGATACACTTCAGGTGCACATTAGGACTAAAAGAGTAGAAAAATTAATGACATAAAAGCCCAAGTTGTCCCTTTTAAGCACCATTCTAAAACAGCACGGTGACATGCCTCAGATGTAGTGATTAGATTATCACTAGAGAATATGGTATTAGTTTGGGGAGTTTTGCAGACATAATTATTTCTTTTATGACAGCAGTTAAAGAGCACAAATCATGCACTGCGAGACTTGAGATGGTGATTATACAGAGAGAAGGAAGAAGAAAAATCCCCACCCAGGGAGTTTACATTCTAAATGATACTCAGGTAGACTAATTATTAGGTTGCCTGACATTTAATCAATTGCTGAACAATTTAAATGCTTGACAGAAATGAAATATCTGCCTTTGATTTATGTATGAGCAGGTTTCTAGCAGCAAAAACTTAAAACCTTATAAACCAATTATTATTCCCATTACCTCATCCTGAGTGACTCTCTGGGATGATAAAGCCCATCTTATTTGGACTTATTGCCGAGAAATAGACTTCTAAGGCATAAAGTTCTCCAGATGGATGCTTTTTTGGGAATTAGTTGAATAAGAGAGATTTAATCCATCCAAAAGTCAGTATAGTTAAATACATGACGAACATAAAAAACTCACTGCTAATCCAAAGTGACAGGTACTAATAGGGTACTTAGTGGATTAATAGCTGGCATGCTACGTTGCTAGGACCATGCTGTTTATTTCAATCGTGTGCTCGAACTGATGCAGAAAATAAACTCCGTCCCACAGGCACATTTAATTCAAGTGGACAAAAATGCATGATTGTACATCTAAGCAGGCAATTGAGCCTGGAAGTTTATCTTTAAGATGCCGTACGTCTTCAAGCTCTCGAGAAAAAAAAAAACCAACAAAAAACTTCATAAACCAATTTTGGAAGAACTTTCAAAGGGCTACACGTGGGGGTTTTGCTGGTTTTCATTGCACTACCTTTTGGCAGAGTAAATTTTTCAGCTTTATAGCACTATCTCCCCAGGTCTTAATTAATACCACGCACAGGTGGCTTGCAGGATAACCACAGTAAATCACACAAAGGGTTATGAGTCTCTGAAGGACTGTTATTAAAGATAGTCACATCATAAAACAATGGGCTAGAAGGATGAAACTGTCATACACTACCCATCGCAGCTGGGGCTTTTCATGTCTGCAATTTTTCCTTCTACCAAAGGAATCAAATATATTTAGCCAGAGGTCCAACCCACTGACAAAAAAAAAAAGAAGACAAAGTAAAATGCGTGAAAAGGCTCTGTCTCACTAACACGTTCTGTGACTCGAGGTGCTGCAAGCAGCGTACTTGACGAACAGATGATATCCTTCATATTCCTGGTGTATTTCTGCAACCGCTGTCTGGTGACGGCGGTGTCAGGCTGCTAAGAGCCAGCCTCTGAAATCTCCTGGCTGGGTGGCACCAGAGGTTGTGAGGGCCCGGCGAGTGAAAAATAGATAGCAAAGTTACTCTCTTTGATTAACAACCTCCCTTCCTTTAGGCATTAGACAGGGTTCCAAATCTAAGCTGGATGACTTAGATTGCATGTTTTTCCTACGGTCACACGCGACAGAAAATGTTCAGGATGGTAATTTGTTCAGAACTGAAAATCTTAGCACTGTAATGTGACAGGCTGACTGAGCCAGACAGTGTGAAATCTTCCACATTTAAAGGACTAAATCAGGTTTCCTGTGCTGTTGGAAGAAGGATTGATAGGATCTCAGTGCACTCTTGGGGAGCTGCAAGAACCGTTCCCTCCGAGTTGCCCAGTTCCCTGGCAGGCTCTTCTTGACCAGCACTACAAATCCTTAGGGGAAGAGGCAGGCATCAAAAAACTTCATTTCAATTTTTCTTAAGTACCATTTCCATTTTTCTGTTCTCAAAGGGTATGTTTCATTCTTCTAAGAAACTCTGTGCTTGAAAACAGACTAACAGATTTCCTCTGCAGTGGTAACTCCTGTTTCAGCAGGCTTTAGGCACTACTAATGAAGAAACACCAAAGGGATGCAGGGAAGACTGAAACAAAGACATGCCGATGGTAAGGGTAACAACTGACAAACACCGATTACAAAGCTCTGATTGTAACCAGAAGAAACTCTTATAGCAACAAGATAAAACTTAACCTACCTCAGTTTTCTGAAGCCAGCAGAAGACACAAAGGAGGGAACTAGCAAGAGCACAAGCATACAGTGGTCCTACCTTTCTCCAGTCCAACGATCGTCCGATTACGGGCTTCCTGAGCCAGAGGCTGTACAGATGTCTAAAAGTGCTCAACAGGTTTATTTTTCTTTCCTACCATGAACTTGTTTAATCATTCAAAATATTTTACTTTGCACTGAAGCAATGGAAATGGAAGAAGTAAAGGCCACATCTACATTTGGACTTCTTTTACAATTCTGAACTTAAACACTTGAGAAACCACTGTATGCTGCCAGGGGTACCTTTCTAAATCATAGACTCATTCAGGTTGGAAAAGAACGTTAAGATCATAGAATGATAGAACTGTCAGCGTTGGAAGAGGCCTTAAAGATCACCCAGTTCCAACCCCTCTGCCATGGGCAGGGACACCTCCCACTAGAGCAGGTTGCTCACAGCCCCATCCAGCCTGGCC
>JAAGNO010012706.1:0-22997 GCA_033439905.1 Ceryle rudis | reverse complement strand
AGGCACAGAGAAAGGGAGATTCAGCGAGAGGGTACGGGCCTCACGCCGGGAAAGAGGGCACTAGAACGAGGAGTTTTAGGTGCTGCCCCTCCTGCTTAAAAAACGCGGTTTCAGAACCCAGGAAGACACCGTCCAGGACGCCCGGTGAGCGGCGGCACGAGTCGGGCGGGGGAACGTGGCTCGGGGTGCTCGGCTGTAGCCGTGGGGCTCTGGGCCCCGTGCCGGGCTGGCTTGCTGCTCGGCCAGGGGGAGGTGGGTTACTACCCTGCCTGGCTCCTGAGAGTCACACGCCTCCCAGGCATCAGGTGGTCAGAGCTCCGTGCCCTGGGGCCGGGTGAGCTGCTGATCCCCCGGCTGAGCTTTGCTGGCGCAGCTGGGCATTGGGGCAGGAGTGGGTAGGACTGTCTGCTGAGTTTTATACGCTGTAGCAGCATTTTTGCATCCTCCCCTTATCTGCAAGCTCTGAAATTGTTGTGCTAGACCTAAAGAGTTGTCTCCTGGCTGTCCCTAACCAGAGTTTAGTGCTCTCAGGGATGGGGGGCAAAAATAGGAATGAGCTAGTTTTGACTGGATGGTTTAAGCTCTCAGAATCCTGCTTGTCTGGACCTTGCCTGGTAGGTGTGATGTGGAAGCGTGCTATGTGGGTTGGCCGTCTCTAGAAAGCTCTAATATAGGCTGTTCAATAGCTGTACACCAACACTTATGCATCTGAATGCAGGTAAATCTGGATCCAAAATCCAGAGCACCCCAACAAAGGCGGGAGGGGATCGCTACATTCCCAACCGCAGCACTATGCAGCTGGACATGGCCAATTTCCTCCTAACCAAAGAGAACGACCCTGCTGAGGAGTCCCCTACCAAGAAGGTGAGCCTGTTGCTAAGTTACAGTTGCTACAGTGATTGCTACCAAACACCTCGCCCTTCCTGGCCTTGTACAGAGAAGAAAACTGTAGGTTCTATCAAGTGGGCACATGAGGCGGAGAGCCCCAGCCACTGCTGCTTCCAGCTCTGGGCTTCAGGAGCCTGGGATGAGGTGGAAGCTGTAGAGCCTGCAGATGGAACAGGTACACAGCCTGAGTGTGGCCGCTCTGTAGGGCTGTTTCCCCAGGCACAGGGAAGAGCATAGAGCCTCACACCTCTGCTTCTGCTCGCTGTGGCCTGTGCTGATTCTGGTAGCAAAATTCAACATTCAGCTAATGAGGCTTTAAAATATATTGGGCTGCAGAGACCCAAAGCTGTGAGCTTGTGCTCAGTGAAACTGCTGGGGGTAGCTATTCTAGGCCAATGTCTACATGGGAGCTATTCTGGAATGTGTATGCTGTGTTCTGAAATCTGTTCATGGAACACTTGGTCCATTGTGGCTTTCCCACTGGCAAGGAGACGCTGAACTGGCCACTCTGCTGTAGGACAATGTGAGTGGGACAGCGTGCAAATGTCTGAGGAAAAACGACTTTGACCTGCCTGTAGCTGACTTCCACAGCACAGCTGTACACCCCCTGATCCCAGAAGGTGGCTCACACGTACGCTCTGCCAGCTGCCCTTGGAAGTGCAGCACGGGCTTTGTGTTTCAAATGCATCTCCCTGAGAGTGGTTTGTCTCTGTAGGAGCAGCAGAAAGCCTGGGCAGTGAATCTGAACGGCTTTGATATAGAAGAGGCAAAGATCCTGCGCCTCAGTGGAAAGCCACAGAATGCTCCGGAAGGTATGATACAGGGTTTGTGTGAGTTGACTCACCTGGAGAGATCTGGTCAGGGGAACAGCAACACAGGTCCTCTGGGTGGCCTCTGCTTGTGGACACAGGAGAGATCAACTGGTGGCTTCTCAGAGCTCCTGTGCACACTTGAGTCCATCTCCTTAGCGTTCCTGAGGTTGAAAGGCTGCCTAACAGCTACAATGGACATATCTGCAAATGTTGACGTGACTGCTGGTTGCTCACTTGTACTGCGGGTAGCAAACCTTCCCGAGGTCTGCAAAAGCTTCAAACTCTCTGCTGTGCACTTTGGAACTTAACTGTCACTAAACATAATGGGACACAGAAAGGCAGGTGCTTGTCAGCTGAATTTGTTCCTGTGAAATCGTGAAGCTGAGCTCGCCCCAGTTAGGCAGTTCATACTGCTGGTGATGTTAGCACACTGCGCTCCTCTGAGCCTCTCTCTTCTCCCAGGACTTCCCTTTCACTGGGATTTCTACTTGGGTGAGCAGCGTTCAGCTGAAAAGAAACACTAACTCAGGTTAACAAATCTGTTCCTCTACACACAGGCTATCAGAATAACCTGAAAGTGCTCTACAGTCAGAAAATGACACCTGGGTCCAGCAGGAAGAATAGCAGATACATTCCCTCAATGCCAGAACGGATCCTGGATGCGCCGGAGATCCGCAATGACTATTGTAAGCAGGCTGCAGTGTTGAGTGCTGGGCACTGAGGTCACTCTGCGCTGGAGTGTGGTTCCTAGGACAGTGTAACTGGGCAGTTTCAGTATCTCGTACACCCAGGCTGGCATGGGCTGCTTCTGGAGCATCCCTCTGTAGGATGGTGGGCCAGAGCACTGTGTAGGTGACTTGGATCAGGGCTGCCTGACCCTACTAGCTGGGCAGGGTGATGCCCTGAAGGCTGCCCCTTACCTGTGTGTGCATCTGCACACACAACACCTGGTGTGGTGGAATATTTGGTGTTGGCACTGGTGAAGGGCAGGGCTCTCCAGGTAATCACAGTGTGACCTGCGTTGCTCTTTCAAATTGTAGATCTGAATCTCATTGACTGGAGCTCTCAGAACTTCCTGGCAGTGGCTCTGGACAACTCTGTGTATCTGTGGAATCACACCTCTGGGGAGATTATCCAGCTGCTGCAGATGGAGCATCCAGATGATTATGTTTCCTCTGTGTCATGGATTAAAGAAGGAAACTACCTTGCTGTTGGTACAAGTAATGCCGAGGTCCAGGTGAGTGCAGCAGTAAAACTAGAGGTGTTGTCTAGGGATTGCTGGAGCTTTGGGACAAAGGCTTGGCTGGCACAAGAAGATACAATGCCACCTGACCTGTCCTGATGGGTGTGGGGTGGAAATGTCCACAGCCAGTGACCAACTGCTGCATGCAGGCAGAGTTCAGCTTTGGGGTTTTATGACACTTGGAGTTGCCTTCTGCTCTGCAGGTGCGAGATACAAGTTATCTCTGCTCCCACACCAACAAGCCTGTGCAGTGAGGCTTCTGGGGCAAAACAGGGCTAGGTTTCCTCACCCTCGGGAGAACTTAATGCTCTGCCTCTCTAGCTATGGGACATACAGCAGCAGAAACGTCTCCGAAACATGACCAGCCATTCTTCCCGCGTGGGGTCCCTCAGTTGGAACAGCTACATCCTCTCCAGGTAAAGCAGGGATGGGTGAAAGGCAGTGTCCAGCCACTGAAGTTTTGTATGGTCGATCTGCGAGTGGAGCAGGCTGGGTGTGGCAGAGAGGAGTCTCTGTCCTGGCTGGGGATTCGTACTCAGCCTGTTCTATTGGCACTGGGGAGAAGGCCTCTCTTCTCCCTTGCCCCTTGTGCTGACGTTGTGAAGAGCTTCTGTGGCTGCTTTGTGCTCACCAACAGACCAGAGATGCTGGTAATGCTGTCTGGAACCCAGTGGAAGGTGTGACAGTCTTGTAAAAGCACAGGCATAGATTTTGGTGGAAAATATGTGCCAGCCTGACCCTGCAAGTCTTCTCTCTGCAGTGGGGCACGGACTGGTCACATCCACCACCATGATGTCAGAGTGGCTGAGCATCATGTGGCCACACTTGCTGGCCACACACAGGAGGTGTGCGGGCTCAAGTGGTCTCTAGATGGCCGCTACCTGGCCAGTGGTGGCAATGACAACCTGGTGAACATCTGGCCATGCACCCAGGGGGACAGTGGAGACTTTGCTCCTGTACAGACCTTCACTCAGCACCAGGGTGCTGTCAAGGTGAGTGCAGGGCTGTTGTGGGCACGTCTGCGTGCAAGGCAGACACTCGGCACCAGCTGTGCACAGGTTGCTTCTTGCCATGTCTTAGAATTAATCCTTTTCTCTTAGGCTGTGGCATGGTGTCCATGGCAGTCGAATGTTCTAGCCACTGGAGGTGGGACTAGTGACAGACATATCCGCATCTGGAATGTGTGCTCTGGCACCTGCCTCAGTGCTGTTGATGCTCATTCCCAGGTGAGACATGAAGATAAACACCACCTGGCAGGACACCTCCCCAGAGCTGCTGGCTCCTGAGGCCCAGACACACATGAAAGAAGGAGACCATGCTCATCTTTGGGTGGTGAGCATCAACACAGCCCATCTTACCTTCATTACTACCTCTTCCTAGGTCTGTTCTATCCTGTGGTCAACAAACTACAAGGAGTTCATTTCAGGCCATGGCTTTGCACAGAATCAGCTGGTTATATGGAAGTACCCAACAATGGCCAAGGTTACTGAGCTGCGAGGTAAGCTAGGTCCTTTGCCTGGGGAAGGGAGGGCTGCTAGAACCTGAAAGCAGATGTAATCCTTGGCTTGAGCAGATGGGTGGTCTAGCCTAGAGCGTCACTGATGCAGAATGGTGTCCAAGGGCATGCTGCTGGAGGGAGGAACTCCTCTGGTGCTGAAGAAACACCCTCGCTTCAAATGAGCTGTGCTGCTGCAGCATGGTGGGGGGACAACCGTACAAGCTGGTGGGGCATATGGGAGTGCAGGTGACCACTGTGGTAGAACCAGGGTAGGGGGTGATCACCCCAGCCCTGACTGCATACCTCTGCCTTCCCAGGTCACACTGCCCGAGTCTTGAACCTGACCATGAGTCCTGATGGGGCAACAGTGGCCTCAGCAGCTGCTGATGAAACACTGCGGCTCTGGCGCTGTTTTGAGATGGACCCTATCAAGAAGAAGGAGAAAGAGAAGGCAAACAGTGCCAAAAGCAGCATCATTCACCAGGGCATCCGATGAGCGTACGATGCTGTTGAAGGGAGGGGGGAAACTTGTCTTGCACACTGTACAGTATTTTAAATGTTAATAAACTGCTTTAATTTGACTTTTTTTTTATGGAGTCTGAGGGGAAGAGGTGGCAATGACTCGCAGAACTAACTAACCCTAACACAGCCCCTCCTCTGCCCTTTGGAATCTGGGCAAGGGGGTGGTGCTCTTGTTCTTTAAGGCAGCCTGAGCCCAGCAGAGTCCCTGGAGAAGGATGCTGTGCCAGGGCTGCACTTGTCTATCTGGCCCAGCTAAGGCAGGTATCTCACCTGCCTCCATCTTCATGCTGACCACAACTGTAGCAGCTCTAGCCCTGTAGGAAGCTGTAGCCCAGATGACTTCCTTGCCCTCCATCTCTGATCAGAGTGGGTCAGAACTGACACTTCCCCGGGCTCCAGCTCTGCTACGGTGCTGGAAATACTGCTGCCTTGCCCCAGCTTCCCCAGAGCAGGAACTCAGCTCTGAACTGGCCCCTGTCACAGGAGGGCCATCTGCCCCGCTGGTGCCTGCTGTAGGGGGGAGGAACAAAGCTCAACTAAAAGCAGAGTCTACCTCTGTCCTGCCTCTTGGCCAGGGTGGCCTTATGGTGCCAGCCCTGATCACCTGTGCCAGAGCAGGTTCAGGGCTTGTCTGTGGCACTCTGAGCTTGTGTCACCTGTACACAGCACGGGGTTGTGTTCTGCTCTGTGCAGCCCAGTGCTCACTGCTCACAGTGCTAGGGTAGAACAGCTCCTTTTGCAGTGAGTTTAGTACTGAATTAAGCAGCCAAATGCTATTGAAAAAATTAAGGGGAGGGGCAAGGGGTGGAAACAAGAGCACCAGCTGTAATCACACCAAAGGCCAGAAAGGGGCAGGAGCTGGCATGAAGCCTGATGCAGAACAGAAGTTTGGTTTACATTGCCACAGCCACTTTGGGTGTCAGGCAAGAGCCTCTGAAACCACCATCTCTGCTCCTCCAGCAGCCCTGATCCCCCTTCTGCTGAGGGCCAGCCCTGGCACCAGGCTGAGGCTGCACCCAGGGCTCTGCTGACATTTGGTAGAGCCTGACTCCAGCACTTTGGAAAATGCATTTTTTCCAGGCTGGGTTATGCTGGTGTAAGGCCGGGGAAGCATAGCCAAGCCTTTACCTGAGCAAGAGCCAGTGCAGCCACGCTGCACTGCATGTTGGAGCCATGCTGCCCAACATCATGGGGCTGCACCAGACCCAGCCACCTGTCCTTCAGCTGCACCAGCACAGGCAGGCACTGCCAGGGACACTGCACAGCTGATTAGCACCTTGGCCTGTGCAAAGCAGCTTGACAGAGCCTGGGCCTCCCCTGCGCCTGTGATTAGCTGTGGGTGGATTATTAACTGTTTCACCTTCCCCTCAGCACATACCACACTGCACCTAGCCCCAGGCTCCTGCACTGCATCCTGAGCTTTAAGCCATCTGGAGACTTCTAAGGTGGGCAGCATCAGCACCAACTTGTGCTGGCAGCAGCTGGATCTCATGGGAAAGGGCAGAGGAACTCTCATGCAAGGTTATGGCTCTTCCCCAGAGCTGTGCTGCTGCAGTAGGAGTCCTGCCCCACACTCCAAAGAGTTAGCACAGACTAGCCCTGTGACCCCCCCACCTTCTGGTGGTTCCTGACCCTGGAAGGAAGTCTTTATCTGCCTGAAAGCTGGTGCATTTTCTTCACTCATGTGTAATAACAGAGCCTTATCAACCTACACCCCCCACCCCCCACCCCCAGGAGCTGTGCATGACACACCTTGAAAGTCCTCTCAGCATTACTAGAAGGTGATTGTTTTGCAGTGTCTTCCTTTGGCCCCATACCCGTCCTGCTACCCTGGAGCAAGGAGGAGCAGAGGAAGGAGCTGGGCACTGACCCAGTAGGCCCAGGAACCACCATATAAGGTGTGAATTCAGTTCAGAGCAGACTGTGACAGTGTATAAATTACCAAGTGCCACAGCCAGCCCCTGTAAAGCTCACAGCTAACAGGAACAATTGGAGGAAGGGAGAGCAGAGCACACAGAAGAAACAGCCCATTTTAAAATGCCAACTGTAAGTAGTTTAAAGTGTTGTTACTATTTCAAGCAAAAGCAAAGACAGTTATTAGAGCATAAGCCAGGGCAGGGAAGGAGGAGGCTAGATGGGAAAAGCTCCATCTCAGCTGGACTTCACCTACAACTCCTGAAGTGGTGACTCCTGAGCTCTGAAGTAGTTGCACACCACTTCATCAGGGACCAAAACAAGCTCTCCTGCCCATCCTTGCCCCCCAAGAAGCAGCAGCAACTGGAAAAACACTACACCAAGCAGCAGCCACATCCCATTTTAAGGCTTTGTATATCGAAGGGCACAGAGCCCTGTACAGTGGGTTGATGTCCACATGCTGTTCATCATACTAGTGACAGCAATAGGTTTTCCTGTGTTTGAGCAGGGTCTGGAGGTGTGCAAGCAGCTCAGGCAGGGACAGCAGAGCTTTCCCTTACACCAAGCTCTGCTCTAGGGTTTTGGCTGGACATCTGCTAAAGCCCTCCCACACCAGCTCAGCTTGCTGGCCTGGCACATTCCTCCCAGCCACAAGCAGCCCAGCAGGCTACCCACCCCTCTCCCCCAGCTTGAGTCAGCACCTCAGCTGGCCTCTGGTCAGGAGGGCGTCAGTCACAAGGTGATGGGGAAGAAAGCACCGCACCCCCACAGCACTGAAGGGAAGCCAGACTGTCTCAGGTGGAGACAGAAGATCCCAGCCAGGCAAGATGCACTTTTGTAGGAAGAGCAAGGGAGCAGCGACAGGAACCTCCCACTGACCAACCTGAGCTACATTCTGCACAGATCCATGCTGCAGAGGCACTCACAGATGGCAGCAGCTTCAGCAGATGCAGAAAGCAACAAGACTGCTGCTTCCCCATCACCAGGATTCCCAGGGTCTCTCCTCCCTGCTCTGCCACACTTCAGCTCACCAGGATTTCTGAAAAGCAGCAGCTCCTCCTGGGCCACTGGCTCTGGTCCCAGCCCACACCCACACTCCACCCCAGCCATTCTTTCACAGGGTGGAGCCACTTTCACAACAGGAGCCTTGACACATTTCCTGCTCTTAGCACTGCTGTACCAAAGCACTTGGAAACAATTGGCCATCTGCTTCATCAGCACACTGCTATCACCCTCTCCCCCCAACACACAAACCTGCTGCACCAGCTGCTTCTCCCAGCCCTGCCTCCAACCACAGTGGGCAGGACAAAGCACCTGGAAAAGCTTCTGAGCACAGCAAGTCAGGAAAACAAGAGGGCAGAGCCATTTCTCCTTCTGTCTGTTTATTTGTGATAGAAGAGCAGCCCCATCTGACAGGGCCTGGCTCCATCTCCTCCTCAAGGCCATCAGCATGGCTTTGGTTACAGCCAGGAGCAGGTGATGGGCACCAGGCCCAGGAGAGCTGCAGCACTGCCCTGCTGTACACCTTCACCCAGGCCCAGTCAGATCCACAGAGGCAAGAGGTGCTCACTTTACACCCCAGCAAGGCACACTACAACCATCCTCCGCTGTGCTCTCACACTGGGCCAGCACAGGGCTGGTCCTCAGCAGGAGAGCCCAGGAGCTGATTCTAGGGGCAATTATTGCTCAAGTCTTGAGTTTGCAGGAATGGAAGTCATCCAAGACAAGGCTGCACTTGGCCTCCCCCATGCTGGAGCAGGCCACCAGCTGCCATACAGGATCAGGTAAACGTGGCTGAAGCACACATCGAGCACCCAGCCCAGGCACAGAAAGGCAAGGCAACCTGGGCTTCTGTGGGGGAGGCATTTCAGGCTGTCACCACCCCTGCTCCATACTAGGCACAGGGCACATGTGCTGTACTGGGCAGGTCTGGGCCCTCATGTCCCATCCACACCACCCCTACATTCTCCACAGCCATGCCTGGGCAGATACACCAGGGCAGGAACCCTCTCCTGGGCACACAGGGAGCAGAAGGGACATGCAGCACTGTGGCACAGAACAAAGTGGCACAAGGCATGGTAGAGCAGGAGCACTTGCACTTGAGCTGGCAGCAGCAAGCAGCCAGGGACAAGTCTGCTCATCCCTGCAGGCTCTGATGAGACAGGGAAGAGGAGAGGCACCAGGACAGGGATCAGTCTCTTCTTTTGGTCCTACTCAGAAGGAAATGGCCCCCAGGCAGAGGGGCCAGATGTAGGCACTTTGGGGAAGTTCCTTTGGAAACACTGGAATGGGACTGCAGCCCCACAGCTGTGGTGCAGGCAGCTGCCTCTCTGCTCAACAACACTGAGAAACAGCTCGAGCCCTCCCAGGAGCAGGAGAAGTTGCCCATGGCTACTCAGAGCCGAGGGGCTGGGCATGCAGACAGAGGACAGCAGGGCTGGGCACAGGGGTACAACAGTCTGTAGGCACTTGACTTGGCTAGTAGCACCCAGGAGCAGGGGAACAGGTCCCAGCTGCCTCTGCCCCTGGGCTCTCATTGGCTCTGGGAGGGCCTTGCCCTCTAGTTGGCTTTGACCTTGCCATTAGTGATGGTGCCATTCTCATGGATGCTGCTGCCACCGTTGTGCTGGGCTGCTTGCTGACCCACTCTGGGCAACCGTTTGCCCTTGGTGTAGGACTGGTACCAAAAGTTGGAGAAGAGGATGAAGAAGATGGTCCCATAAATCCAGATGAGGTGGATGAAGATGGGGAACTGGTACTGGCAGCTGGGCATGAAGTAATACTGGGAGATGTGGACAGAGACAATCACGAACTGTGCCTGGGAGCAAGGCAGAGCAGGGACAAGTTATTCACGGGAGCAGGGTCAGGGATCCCACTAAAGACCCTCTTTCTACATGTAACCAGGGGGCTCCTTTCCCCCTCCAAAAGTGGGGGTCCTTATGGCAGGACACTGCAGCAGCTGGAAGATGCAGGTACAAGTCTCAAGGCAGCACATGCCTCTCACCCTCCCGATGTGGCTGCAGCCCAGGGGCAGCTGTCTGCACAGCACCCACACAAGGCTGGTAGGGCTGTCAGAGGCCCACAGTGAGCCAGAACTACCATAAACTCAAGAGTGAGATGTGACAAGAGACAATAGCTGCTGGCTGCACCTTTCATAGCTACAAGGGCTGGCCTGCCCCTCACTGAAGAGGCTGAGGGCAGATGCTCTGCTCCACAGCACAGACTCACCAGCTGGATGGCTGTGATGTGCTTCTTCCACCACAGGTACTTCTGAAAAGCAGGTCCTGCTGCTGAGAGCCCGTAGTAGAAGTACATGACAACGTGCACCATGGAATTGATCATGGCATGGAACGAGCCCATTCCCCCTGTTAAGACAGATTTTCATTAGATGTCACTCCACAGCAAGTAGCACTACAAGGAGCCCACAGGAGCCCAACAGGGATGAAAATCCCTTCTCAGCCAGCTGGGGCTAACCCCACCCTTCCCCCCAAGTTGTGCACCCAGACAGTTTCCATCTTACCTGGACCAAACTTGGCACCCCACCACCAGCTCAGAGGCAGAACAGAGTGGTGGAAGAGGTGCAGGAATGTGACCTGTTCATTCTTCTTCCGCAGGACAAAGATGACCTGCAATGAAAGCCCAACAGCATCAAGGACCTGCAGCCTTGGGAGCAGCTAGAGCAGGCCGGGCCACTAACTTAGTGTCTGATCTTTGGGATGCTTCCCCCTCACCCTCAAACTCACTGCTGCCACACATTAGGTCACCCCACAGCTCCCAGAGCAATAACATGCCAGAAGTGGCCTCTGCAATAGCCCAAAGTGGCCTCCCTGGCAGTGATGCCAGACAGAAGCACTCCCAGGTGAGCCTGCAAGAGCTGAAGCAAGCACCTACCCCAAGTACACTGGGCCCCAACTCCCTGCCCAACAAGCAGGGATGAGGCCTCCTCAGTATCACAGTAACTCACTCACCGTGTCCGTCAGTTCGATGAACTTGGAAAAGACAAAGAGCCAAGCAACACTGACCATCTGCAAGAGAACATGTTAACGTTACAGACCTGTCGCAGCCTGAACGTGCCCAGTGACCAAGGGTCTCCATACTGTAACCCTGGGATGAAACCAAGCACCAGAGACTAAGCTCTCTGCCTCAGGAGAGGCAGGTAGCTGCTGTCCTAACAGAAGTGCTAAAGGCTATCCCCACTTATTGAGAGGGGGACAAGAACTCACCCTGAGGGCTTTGGGGTCCTGCGAGAAGTCCACAGGGTCACATCGCCAGGTGTACCCAGTAAGCCACCCTGCCATCAGGAACTGCAACAAGAGCATCATCAGGGGGAGGCCCAACACATCACCCACCACACTTTCCAAGCCCTGTGCAGAACAGCGAAGAGCCTGCAAAAGGACTCCCCATCACCCATGCAGCCTGCACATGCTCCTTTTATATGCCTGACAAAGCCTACTGCTGACCACTCACCTCATAGACTATGTAAAGTGAGAGTCCCACCAGAAAGAAGTTGTATAGCACCATGAACTTCTTCAGGTTTAAAGGCTTCCTGTTGGCCATTAGTCGGGGACCCAAAGATAGTACAAAGTAGACATATGCCAGAAGGATGCCCATCACAAGGAATGGGGACTGCATCAGCGGATAATCAGCAATGCGGGGATCTGTGGAGAGAGCCACAGTGCCAAGGGGTCAGCATCCTCACCTCCATCTTCTGCCAGCAGTGCTACTGCCCCTGTGGGAGCAAGGGCATGGCAATCCCCTGCCCCCAGCACAGGAGGGGAGTGGGGCAGCCTGGGAGCAGCAGCTGATGGGGCCAGCCAAACTCCGCAAGGTACAGCCTGAAGCAACACTGCAGGGCAGCCTGGAGATCTTCTGCCCAGGAGGACAAAGTGCCCCAAAAGGCCTGCACAGGCACTGAGGCAAGACAGCCTCTAACAGGCAGCCCAAGAAACCCAGAGCTGCATCTACATCACACCAGAGGCAAGATGCAGCTTCAGGGATGCCAGACCCCTCCCCTGTACCTGGCACAGTAAGGCAGTAAGTGACACCTGCCCTCAGCTGGGCAGAGCCAAACACTTACCTGCTTTCTTCATGAAGTCCTGATACATGGTCACAATCCCCTCCATGGTGGTGGCAGTGTCTCTGTGGAGAGAGTAGAAGAGCAGATCAGGCAACTGTTTTCCCAGGAGGGCACCCTGCAGATCAGCAAATATCAAGCACAGCTTCTTTCAGAGATAGTCATATGTATCTGACCAGCATTGCTCTCAGCTGATCACACACCAGCATCCACCTCCCAGCTGCACCTCAGGCTCCACACTTCAGTGAGCCTGGCCCTGTCTCCCCATCTCTGCTGGGAACCCGATCATCCACCACCAGCAGTCCTTCCAAGGCAGGATCCCAACATTGTAAGCCAGCTAGGAAAGGTTCCAACCCCAGCACTGTCTCTCCAGCCCCTTAGTGTTGCTCCTGCTGCACAGGCTTGAGCATTATCACTCAACCACCACAATGCTGCCACCAGCACCACCACCTGTACCCACCCAGCACACTGCTCTGCCTGCAATGCAAGGTCTCCAAGGGAGATGCAGAGCTGGCCCACCCTCTCCACAGAGCAGTGCTTTTATGATCCTCACCAGAGAGGCAACACAACATCACTGGCAGACCCACTGCATAAGGAAGGAAAGCCACTGGTTCAGAAACAAACACCAGTTTCTGGTGACAGAGCTCCTGTTTTTCTATCCTTGCACAAAACCCACCAGGTGAGAACTACCACCCCACAACCAGGCACCTCAGAGGCTAGGTACCTCCTACTTGACCAGTGACATTGCCACTCTCCTTCCAGACAGGGGACAGTATCCCCAGGCAGTGGAGAAATCCAGGAGGACAATCTAAGGCTGCAAGAAGGAGGACTGGCACTCCCCCCTCTGCTCTGCAGCCTCTCCCCAGCCCACAGGACACCAGAGCAGCAGGACAGGATGCAGAGCACAGGTCCAGCCTCACCCAACTCACCCACCTGGAGGGACAAATTCCCCACAGCTGCCACCAGCAACTCCACCTCCCCTTCCTCCAGGAAGGTGCACAGGGATCACTGCCCACACAGAGGCCTGGGGAAACAGGTCCCCAGCCCAGTTTCCCCAGAAGGTTTATTGCTGCCACCACCCCACCACCAGGAAGCACACAGCCTCTTCCAGACCAGCAGCCAGAGTAACATTCTTCCCAATAAGGTCCCAGCTGGGAGCATCCAGCAGTCACTGCCACCTCAACCCTCACCAGCATCGCTCCTGCAGCTTCACTGCAAGAGAAGGAGCTCAAAGTCCTCTCTGATCCAGCTGGGACCCAGACAGGACAGCAGCAGACAACCTGTGCAGTGCTGCCAAGAACTGATGTGACAGGCTCTGCTGGCTACCATCTCCAGAGGCCTGGCACACACCTTTCTCACTCCTCATGCTCTGCAACTCACTTCAGTGCAGCAATAGGGCTGGCTCTGTGCCTGCTCAGTCATACCCTGTGCTCCTCCAAACGGGGAGTGCCACACCACCTCTCTGCAACAGCAGTGGAGTGGAACAGGTCTCCCCTTTACCCCCACCCCCTGAAGTACCCATTCTCAAAGCAAGGCTGAGCAGCAGCACAGCCGCACACTCCAAGGACAGAGCTTAAGAAGTTTTGCCGTGCTTCAGAAAGCACAGTAGGTACTTCCTCATGCCACCTTGGAGGCAGCTGCAGCAACGGGACAAAGTCCACTTGGGATGGATCCCCACACTTCAGGGCAGCAGAGCAGATGCTCACCTTCCCAACCCAAGGTTTCCAGGGGTTTAATAGCCAGTAATACTCACTTGTAGTATCACCACAATACAAGCAACGTTTCAGGTCCTGGGAATGGCCAAGACTATCCACTCTCCACGTGCAGCAGAGGCTGCAAAGGCACAGCAGGAACTACTGCATCCCCAAGAGCTACTCACAGCACCAGCTGTGGGAAATGCACTAAGTACAAGTCCTTAAAGCTGCCGAGCTTTATGTTGCTTTAATGGCCAAGAGCAAGCTCTAAACTTGTCTGTCTAGTTTCAGCTTTCAACCACTACATCCAGCTACACCTTTATTTGCTAGATTGAGGAACCCTCAAGAGTTAGTTCCCAGGACAGGTACCTGACTATTCAAGCTCTGTGTTTATCTTATCAAGCCAAATGAGTCAGCCCTACTACACATCCAGGGCAGAGACAAAACTCCTGTGGAGCACTTGCCTATTTTGGGCAGGCTAGGATGAGAAGATGGTATCAGTCGTCCACAAGCCGAGAGCTACATCTCACACAGCAGAGATACACTGCAGCTCAGGCACTACAGATTACTTGGCTGATCCTGACACCAGCAAGGCTCCAGCATCACTGGCTAACTAGGACCCCAGCTCAAAACAATCAGGGCTACAGGACACTGGTGAGTTGCGTGAGAAGACTTGCATGGCAGCTTTGCCCTGACAGATCTGCTCAAGGCTGCACAGAGCACACAGCCAATACAGGTCATCCCAGCAGCAGCCCCACACAACTATCCCCCCAAACAGTGGGAGAAGCCCACTGCAACCCAGCTCTACCATAGTAGTCCCCACCAGAGTGGACAGCAACGAGTCCCTCTTACTGTTGTGTCTTGTGAAGAACCTCCAGCAGTCCTACAGCCACACATGCCACAGGGAGACAGGAGGCACTGGGCTTGCCCTGCACACAGGCTCTGGGCAAGCACCAGGGCAGAACCAGCACAGTCACGCTGCAGCCCCTTATGAGAAGGGCCCATGCATTTTCCACAGCTTTCCTACACAGAACACCCTGCTGCACTCAGCTGACTGAGCTACTACCTCTCCAGGGAGACCCTGAGGTCTTTGCAAGCCCTGGTATCCACACTGGTGTGCTACCTGGTCCCGCATTAGGCGGAGGCTGACATGTGCCTTGCTCAGTGACCAGATGTCCCACCTTACTCTGTGTCCCAAGGGGCTGCCAATGGCCCTGGGGTACTGGCAGTTGAGCTGCAGAGGGGGAGATGTTGAGCAGGCTCGAGCATTGCCTTCCCCAGGCAGAAGGATGCAAAGTGCACTGGCCTGTCTGAGCCATGGCAGCCTCCACACCAGTCTTTCTGCCATGGGCAGGGGTTTTCCAGCCCAGCAGCAAATGTCTGGAAACCTTAACCCACCTTTACCATCTCCTCTGTGCATGACACCAGCATGCGATGTCCCTCCGCACTTTTGAGAGGGGTTCACCATCCAGCCAGGCATCTGCTCTTACTGCCCTCCATGCTCCACTGCGCATCACACACTGAGGGCACTTACAGCTCAGTGGTCGGTATCTGTCCCTTCTGCACAGGGGAGACACTTGCTCTCACTTCACTCCTCCTGGATCCTGATCCTCTTGGGCAAGGACCTGGGAGGAGATGGGGAACCCAAAGCTGAGCCTTGAACAGCTGAAAGAGTCAAACAGGTCTGAGCATCCCGAAGCACCCAGAACCCTTGGGGCTCAAACACACCCTGCACAACACCTAGAAACCTTGCAACACATCTCCTTCCACCTCTCATCAACAGGGTGTCGCTTCCCCATCTCAGTGAGAAAGTTCCCACTATTCGCAAACCAGAGTATCAGCCCATCCTGTCCCAGCACCAAGGATTAGATACTTGCTTACAGCAAGCACTGTGCACACTGCATATTTCCAATGACCTATGCAGTTAATTAGTGCAACTTCAGCAAGAACAGCAAGGCCCTTTATAGCCAGCCCCAGAGCGGTCAGATCACAGCATTGTGAACCAGAACACCAGCAGAGACCAGAGCTCAACCCAGTTAGTTTTGTTAACAGGGCACCTCTCCCCCTACACAGCAACCACCTGCAAGCAACAGACTCAGCCTCAGCCATCCAACACCCAATGCTCCTACCCCATCAGCATTCAAGGTAGAAATCAGTCCTGTAATAAGAGTGATGCAAGCCACCCTAATCTCCCCACTAGGTTAATTACAGGCAGCACCAAAAGTCTGGTAGATGGCCACAGAGTTACCACCCCAGGGAGACCTGGCACAGGGCCCTTGTTGAACTGGCTAAAGCAGGCCTGGCCCCTGTGGGGCTCCCAAGGGAGTAGCTACCCTCAAAGGTCAAGAGATAACCAGTCGGCCAGCTTTCAAACCATCCTGTATCCCTGACCTACAAACTGGCAGCAAGGCTTGCTGCCTGATGCCACTCTGCTCCACAGCCTCTCAGAAAGGGATATCCTCCTCCTCCTCCAGCTCCCCACCACAGCACCTGCCCAGCTTCGAGCTCTAGAAAGTCACTGTGGAGTCCAGCAAGGCCTGCTTGCATACAGCAAGGCCAGGGATCATATTTCCCAGTAGAGCTATGGGGACCTCTGGTTCAGAAGCATCTGCCACCTGGAAGAGTTCGACTGACCAACCCAGGGTGGCTGCAGACCAGGCTGTGCACAGCACACACTGAGGCTGGCACCTCCAAACACCACCAAGAACTGTCAGCCACAGCTCCAGGAGAATCTCTGAAGGTCCCTTCTGACCCAAAGCATTCTAAGATCTTCTCGTCCAACTCAGGACCTTTCCTGAGATTATGCACAACTGAATCCAGCGAGATGATGAACACAAAACAGCATCTGTGCTGAACACCACAAGCAGCAAGGAATCAGAGTTAAGACAAGAGAAGGAGGCCAGCCAGCCCTAAGCAGAAAAACCCTGTTTATCAGCTCTGCAGTGGGATCACTCTAAGAGTAAAGCTTACCATGAAGCACAGAAACTGGAGCGCATGAGCTGCTGTGTTTCAAGTATGGAAAGCCATACCAGCAGGTCAGAGCAGAGCAGGAAAGCAGCTCTCCTAGCCTGGCACCTTGGCTCTGAGGATTCAGGACAGACTCTAATCAGAGTTTTAGGACAACCAGTCTCACAATGTAACTACAAGGTCTGCAAGGAAACTTCATGCCACCAGATAAGTTTTCGTACTTGAATCGCATCCATTTGTCACTTCCTTTGGCTCAGCTACTTTGTGCCGAGTGTCAAAGCACACGGCTACCAGCCTGGTAGCATATGCTCTGCATCAATCAGCATACTCTGAAGTCAGTACAGGAGGACTGTGTCCCAAGGAGGGATGCTAGCTCAGATCCCTGACATGTAACAGCTCTTGCAAGAGCTGCTGTTGCAGGAGTCACTCTGGCTGGGTGCTGGCCCTGGCACACTGTCTCCCAGTGGCAGGAAGTGACCTGTCTGAAGCTGAGGAGTTTCCCCATCTTTACCAACTGTGCATTAATACCCTACCGCTACCTCATGAAGCAGCAGTAAAACCCCGAGGCCTTTGGATAGCATCCTGCAAGCAGAGATTAGGCTCTCCCCTTCCCATGCTTGCTGGAAGGAGGGAGAGCAAGAGCAGACTCCCAGGTTAGCAGGTGAGCTCTGCAGAGCCCAGGCAGCGCATGTGGCACCTCAAGCTTTCAGGGCAAGGAGCAATCCCATTACAGTAGGGTAGGGATAACCTGGTACAGAAACCAAGGCCAGTAACCAGACTTCAAGGTCCCACAAGAGCATACATTGCAGTAGGAGGTCTATAAGCACAGCACACTGTTTTTCCAGGGACAGCACCTCCCCAAGCTGAGCAGGCAAGCCCTTAGAGCAGGCTTGCTGCCTATCGCAGTCACTGGTGGCTGTGTATTCAGGGCACTGATATCAGTACCAATGAGAGCAGTTGGGGAAAGGCAACGTGAGGCAGAATGATACAGCAAGGAACAAAAGAGTAATAAAGTGAAAGAAAAAAGAAACAAGAGTAAGATACCTCCAGAAGTGGAAAATAAGTTATTTCCTCTGAGCTAAGCACACTGAACTGTGTCCACTCCCTCATGCAGCACCAGGTGAGGGGAAGGAGGCAGAGGTGGTTGGTCCCTCTGAAGCAGTGGCACTCAGCAGCCCCCCCAGGACACAGGAGAGCACATCTGGGAAGGACAGAACTAGGCAGGCAACAGGACAGGGCAGGCAGGGCTAGACCAAGCAAGGCCAACTCCTGACACCTGCTTCTAGAAATAGGTCAAGTCTTCTAAAGCCCTCTAGCAGAGGAACACAGATCACTCCTATCTGGAGGTGGGAGCGACTGTACCAGAGCATTCATCTGTGGCTTTAATCATTATGCAAGTGTCTCACTACAAGCTTCACCTCTGTTCCCACAGCAGTGCCTGTAATCATTACACAGCAATGATTACCATGCTTTTATTCATCAAAAGAAGTATGGCCAGCGGGTCAAGAGAGGTGATTCTCCCCATCTACCCTGCTCTTTAGAGACCTCACCTGGAGGACTGTGTCCAGCTCGAGACTTCAGCATCAGAAAGACATGGAGCTGTTGGAGCAAGTCCAGAGGAGGGCCACAAAAATGATCCAAGGGTTGGAACCTCTCTGATATGAAGAGAGGCTGAGACAGTTAGGGATGTTCAGCCTGGAAAAAGAGAAGGCTCCAGGGAGACCTCATTGCTGCATTTCACTGCTTAAAGGGGGGCCTATAAAAAAAGATGGGGACAGTCTCTTTAGCAGGGTCTGTTGCAACAGGACAAGAGGTAATAGTTTTAAACTAAGAGGGTAGCTTCAGACTAGATGGAAGAAATTTTTTACAGTGAGGGTAGTGAAACATTCGAACAGGTTGCTCAGAGGTGGTCAATGCCCCATCCCTGGAAACATTCAAGGCAAGGGCTCTGAGCAACCTGCTCTGGTTGCAGATGTCCCTGCTCCCTGCAGGGGGGTTGGACTGGATGACCTTGGAAGCTGCCTTCCAACACAAACCATTCTACGATTCCCACCCAGGCCTGTGCATTAACTGGGCAGGCATGCCAAGACAGGACAGACAGTAAAAGCCTACAAAGCAAGACACAGAAAGGGAAGACTCTTAAAATCCCCCCAGCAGCTCTATCCGGACCATTCAAGAAACTCAAGTGTGAATGCAGAGCCACTTTGCAATGAGACAAGGGGTCACTGCCTGGAATTCAGCAGGCAGCAAGTCACTCATCAGCTCTGGGCCCTGCTACCCTCAGCACCAAGAAGGCAGCGCAGTTAGACAACCACCTTCTAGGACATTCTGACAACACCAGAGATGTCACACTCCAGTAGCACACTATATGCACCACAGATCCAAACAGGCATAAGGCTTAACAGATACCACCTTAACAGGGTTCACAGACCTCCACACACAAAACAAACATGAGGTCTGATTATCTCCACACAGGTGTAGATGGACCACTCAAAGCCAGGGCTGTTGCTCCTACTGCTGGTACTGTACAGATGGGTAAAGCCTCTTGGGGTTAAGTACAAGCAGCATGAGATGTAAATCTGCATGTGTATAGAGCAAATCTATTAACAAATCATGAGAGCAAGCTAGCTGATCTGATCCACAGGGCAAGAGCACTCCTTGCAGCAAGGCTGGAGCACTTGCTGCCAGTGTCAGCTCACCCCCCTGATCCATCCCACAGGGAAGGATCAAGCAGAAATTAAATACCCTGAGAGACCCTAAGGGGACGATCAAGAACCATCAGACCCAGTTACCACCTCCACCATTCCCAAGCCACTGAAGTCTCAGATAGAATCCAGACACAAGCCTGCTGGTGGGGAGCCAGCTGTGGCAGCTGCACCTTGTCATCTGAGCAACAACAGTCTCAACTCCTGCAGGGAAGAGCCCTGGCTCCTGGGACCAGCTACTCCCCGCAGGATCCCAGGCTGCCTCACCTGTTTGACAAGCACAAACCAGACTTTCCAGCCCAAGTACTCCCACCATCTGACAGCCAGCAGGGCACAAGCTGGCACAAACACAACACAACAGCACAGAAACACAGAAGGTCTCTTGGGCCACCACAGGCACCACTACCAGTACCTCCTGTAAACTTCTTCATGAAGAAAAGTAGCCAGCCAGAGCACTGAGTACACTGTAGCCCCAGCAGAAGAGGGGAAAGCATTCACCTCCAGCCTTCGAGGACAGTGCCAAGCCAAGCGTTCAGCAATGCACCTGCTTCCGATGCCAGCTTCAGAGCTTCCTGGAGATGCAAAGCTCTTGTCTTTTAGGAGAAAAAGGAGATGCTAGCACCTTGAATAAGCTCACTTATTTTCACCTCCAAGTCATGGTGAAAGACAGGTACATGGCAGAGTGAGTTTTTACTCACCTAGCCTCAATTTTAAGAGTACTTTCATACTGTGTTTCTGCCCTGAAGGACCATATAACCCCCCACACCTAACAGACTTTCAGGAAGCAGAGGTGAGAATGCAGTGCCAGGCAGGACTGCAGAGGCCCAGGCTGTGTGGGTGGCATGGCTTAATCCCCCAGCAAGATGCAGCAAGTAGATGCTGCAACAGTGGGCATTGCACTGCTTCTCATTGGAATAGGCTGTCTGCAGCAGCTCACACCCATCAGGTAGAGGGGCTTCCTCAGAAAGAGGTTAAGATATAGCAAGTCAAGCCCCAAGGGCTCGGTCAACTGACTCTAAGCCATCATCAAGAAGCTGCCCAGCAGGTCTGGTGGGGAGGTCAGCTCCATCCAGCTAGGAATCTGCCCCAGCTGCATTCTGGCAGAAGAGAGGGTGATGAGTATGGGGCAGCACAGCAGGATGGATGCACTGCTGCACTGACAATCCTGACTACTGCGAGAGGAAGAGATGCTCTGAGGGAGAGAATGCACTAGCAGGGAAAGCACCCGGTGTTACCCCACACTGTGCACAAAAAGGTTATTCACCATACTTTGTCATACCCTTCAGACTCCAGAACCAAGGTGGTCAGTCATGGGGAAAGCACTGCAGAAAGCAGCCTGGGCACCAAGGCATATAGGCTGCCACCCCTAAAGCCTCCCCTCCTGTCCAGCACCTATGTTTTCATGCTGTCCCATTTAGCCTGTTAGAGATAATGAAGAAGGAGCTTTCCCAGCTGCCTCTTCATCAGAAGAGAGGAACTGGCCTACATAAGAGACCTACAGACCAAGTGCAGTACTGCCTGTGGAAGATCAGATGAGCATTTGGCCATGGCTATTAAACCTGCAGTTGCCCAGCACATACAGCCCCCCATGCCAGTCTGAGGTGAGCCTGCAGCCCGGCTACTGCTGCCACCGGGAGTGTGACAGGGCCCTCCCTTCTTCCATCTCCCACCCTCGTTCCAGAGCAAGGGCCAGTGGGAGGCCAAGCACCTACACGACCCAGCACTCAAAGCTGACATTGTGCCCGGCAGCGGGGGAGGCCTGGTACTGCCACCCTGCCCCAGGAGGCGGGAAGGGCCGGCTCAATGGCACATTGATGTGAGTGCTGTGTAGGAGAAAGCCCTGGGGCCACCGGCTGCTCTCGCCCTGCTGCGGTGAAGCCCCGGCAAACCACAGCCCTGCTGCGCTGTGAACACCGCTGCCTTCTGCCGAAGCCGAGCCCAGCGGCCGCACCGGACTGGAGGTGCCAGGGCGCCGAGCGCGGCCGGGGTTCCCGAGCAGGGCCCCGCACGGGCCTTACTCCCACGCCGCCCGAGGCGGCTCCGGCACAGCCCTCAGCCCCGCGTCCGCCGCTGCCGGCGGGAAGCGCTCACCCCCACAAGGCCGGCCCCGGGAGCGGGCAGCTCCGGGCTGGGCCTCGGGGTGTGGCGCCGCCGGGGCCTACCGCCGCCTCGGGCCCCGGAAGCGCCGTGCTGCGGCCCGGCCGAGCCGCCGGCACCGCGGCCACCGACGCCTGTGCGATCGGGCCCGGGGCTGCCGCCCGGCCGCAGCTGCGAGAAAGGGCCTCTGCGGGACAATACCGCCGCGGCCCCGCACCGCCGCCGAGGCGGCTGACGGATTAAGCCCCGCGGTCTGCGCCGCTGCCTGCCGGAGAGGCGGGCCGGGACCAGAGACCACAGCCGCCCCAGCCCCACCGTGAGCGCCAGCGCGGCGATGCCGATCCCCTCCCCTGACCTTTGGCAGTCACCAGATCTTGACCCGGAGAGGGAAGAAGCCCCTGGCTCGGGGCCGATCTCCGCCAGCACCAGGGAGGCAGCCGCGGCTCAGCCGGGACCCCGTGTCCAGCACGGCCGCCGGGCCAAGACCTGCCAGGCCTGTGCCCGGGTGTTGGTGCCCCGGCGCACAACCAGCTAGGAGAGACGGTCCTTCCTCCCGGCGGCTGGGAGAGCATCCCCAGCACCGCACTGGGACAGCGCCGAGGGGACGGCTCCCGACGAGGGCAGCCGGGCTGCGGGAAGGGAACTGCGCCCTTCCCTGGGAACCCCGGGGGATGCTCCGAGGCAGCAGCATCCGGCCATGAGCCGGGGGCTCCGGGAAGCTTCACAGCCACTCGCAGCATCGGGACCCAGCTGCTCTTAGAAAACATTTCAGCAATCCAACCTGGACTCCACCAATTTTCCTCCTTGCGACGCAGGCAGGTTTGCGCACCGCTGGCCTGTCACAGGGATCCCCGCTACTCTTATAGATACACCCCCCCTCCGGGGGGGTGACAGCCGCACCCAGCCTCACCACCTGCACGGCAATGTCGCAACACCCATCTCGCCCATCAGGCCACGGCCGCCCCAGACTCATCCCTCCACCCGCTTTCGTGAGTGGGACACCACCCACCTCCTCCTGTGCCCCGGAGCGCCTCAGCTGACAGGGACTCAGACACACACGCGAGCCTGCTCCAGCCACTTCCTCTCCTGCAGGCTGCTTAGCAGGTGCCAAGCTGGCACATGGCCGCACCAGGAGCAGAGCCCACCACTCCCGGCAGGCAGAGCTTCACTCCCCAAGCAGCTAAATCCCACGAGGGCCTCAGCATTGCCCTTGCCCTGCAACGACCTTCAGCCAACAGCCCCTAAAGCCCGTCCGCCACCCCCCGACAGACCCCCCAACCCACCAGCTGGCACAAGCAGACACCCCCCCCCAGCTCCCCACCCCAGAACCCCTCGCCCAAAAAAATCCCAGGGAAGCGCCAGGCACCCTCAGCCCAGCCCCACCAGGCGGGGCCACACCCAACACCCACCACCCCGTCGAAGCCACCATGCCCGCCCACGTGCGCTCATCACACCGCGGCCGCACGCACTCACCAGCCGCACCCCACTCTGCCCGCCACCACCGCGGGGCCAGCACCGCCCGCCTCGCCGCGGCGGGCCGAGGAGGCGGTGGGCACGGGGGATGGCACGGCATTCCTTCCTCG